>CM019182.2:295782-386346 GCA_009739505.2 Apolygus lucorum
TCTTGCTACCTTACATCAAGCCAAATTACGAGCTCGAACCCGGTGGAGAGAGACTAGGCATCTCGAACATAAAGCAGTCTATAACAGAGCAACAAGAGACCTAAAATCAGCCCTCATTCAAGTGCGAAACAAGAGAAAGAATGCTCAAATGGCCACCCTGAACCCCGTGGATGGATCCCTGTGGAAAGCAACTCGAGCCATAACAAAAGAAAAACTTGCCATACCCCCAATCAAACAGGGCACTGCATGGCTGTGCGCACCCCTAGAGAAAGCAGAAGCGTTTGCTGATTCCCTTGCACTCCAATTTACCTCCAATTGCATTGGCAGCCAGAACTTTGATGAACAAGTAAGCACTCATCTTGAAGCTCCTCTTATACTTACTCCTTTTCGCTAATTTTTTACACCTAATCAGGTGAAGTCAGCAGTCATGAACTCTCGTTCAAAAAAAGCCCCTGGTCCTGACGGGATAACCAAGCCTCTGCTAACACACCTGCCAGGGAGGGCTCTAGTGCAACTAACGCAGATTTACAACGCTGTAACCCCTTTTTCTGATAGGGAACCCTCGGAAGGGAGCACGTTAGGAAGTTAAAGATAATTCCTAACCAAGTCTTGTGATATTATTTACTTTAGCTGAATGCGGATCTTACTTACCGTAGCTGTCTGAGTGTCTTCTCGGGAGTAGTACTGCCACCACCTACTAAAGTAGTAGGACTTAGTCAGGAGACTAAGTTAGAAAGTTATGATTTAAATAAAAGAATTTACTAGCAAATGAAGTTACGTTACTGTTTATGTTTGCAAAATAAAATGAAGTTAATAGCATGAATTTACTTTACTGTGTTGTGTACCTGGTCAGTGGGAGTAGTCAAAGAAAAGGTATAAGTACTTCCGTACGTGAAATGTATTTACGAAAAGTATCAATCAACAAAATAGAAATCTGTAGGTATTACTCCTACCTAGTTAGTCGACTTTTAGGAACTTAGTCTTACTAGAGAAAGTATCGTGGTGGTCACTGAAGGTGGACACCACGAGGCAATTTCGTCAATCACAAAATACAAGAAAAGAATATCAATTTGGACAATGAAAATTATACTTAAAATTACGGGGGAATTTAGGAAAGGGCCATTCTCAGTCTCTATCTATTTTCAGGTATTCTAAGCGCCTGCTTCGCAATCTTTGAAGGAAAGAAAATCACTATCCCTAATTATTATATACAGAAAAGTCACTCCTACCAGTTGCAATAGTCCGTGGAGGGTAGGTGCTGTCGTCGTCTTGTAGTCTTGAATGTTGAAGAAGTCGGAGGCAGTCGGAGTCGTTGGATCCAGGAGGTGGACAGTCGGTGATCCCAAGGGTGAACAGGCAAGTATCGGGGGGCCCCAGTCTCGGCAGGCTTGTACTCTCATACACTTGAGAGTCACTCAAGGAATGAGGTAGGGGAGCGACGTCAGGGAGGTGCCTCGATTCTGGAGGGGGTCGAGTGGCGAGGGCGCGCATGCGCGCGGAGTGGGGGCGCTGCTGGTGGCGCGACTGGTGGCGGTGGAGGCAACTCCTCGGCTGCTGGTGCGGTCATCGGCGGCGACCCTGCGGACCTTGCTCGTGGGCGTTTCGTGGATGAAGAAGATGACCTAACCGTGATCCGGAGGGGTGGAACTCTCCGGTCACACTCCCCCCCCCCCTTTGAAAGCCGATGTCCTCAGCGGCGCATCTTCCGTCTGTGGGTTGGGTGGTTGCGGCTTCCAGGGTTTGGAGGTGCTTGGCTCGGCAACCTCTACACGCAGCGTTGTCAGGGTTCTGACGATGGCGAGGGTCCTTACAGGTTATGGGTCGTCCATCAATGGCAGCTTTCTTGGCTCTTCGCAGGAAGGCTCGACAGGCCTCACACCAAAGGCGCGAGTTGTGGTCCCTGGTCCTTCCGCAGGCAATGCAGCGTCGCTCGGCCACTGGTCTATCCTCCTCCTCAGACTGAGATTCGTACACGGTTCCTTCGGCTTGGGGCAGCTCACTCCTGGACGTGGTGGGCGCAGTGGCGACAAGCTCTTCACGAGGCATTGACGAGACACTGGCGGGCAAGCTTTCACGCGACGTCGAGGGGGCACTGGCAGCTAGGTGTTCATGAGACGTGGTTGGGGCGCTGGCAGCTAGGTTTTCGTGAGACGTTGCTGGAGCGCTGGCATCCTGTTCGGCATCATGTAGTTGCCAACTGACATGTTGTCGCAGCTCGATCAAGATGGCTCTTGCTATGGCTCCTGAGTCGTGGATCGGTGAGTAGGCGGGTGATTGCTTCTGGACGATCAACTCAGCAATTCTGTCAGCCCACTGTTGGGGATCTTGGGTGGGCGGCAGCTGCTCGTTCATGAGGGCCACCACTTCTCTAGCAATGTCCGCCGACGTGGGTATGTTGACCTGGGGTTGCTGTAGTTGCTGGGCCACGGCTCTCGCGATTTCTGCCGCATCGACTCTGGGGTTCTCGCGGGGCTGCGTTCCTCTTATGTTCTCCTGCAGGACTCGCATAGCGCTAGCATGTCTGTGCCAGCCTTCCTCCAACTCGTTTTCGTTTGCTGCACCGTACATCATCTCTGCACCGGTTTCCAAGACGGTCCACTCCTTATCGAGGTCTTCTCTTGGTCGGGTTCTAGTTCTGGGTGGTAACGCTCTAGGGGGGTGGTAACTGGGGTTCCACTGGTGGTTCTGCATCAGGGCTCCTGTCACGACTCTCCTCCTCGTCCAATCTCCTCTCCACATCCTTTATCATGGCTCGCAAGTCTTTCGACATTACTGCACCCCGTCTGTAAAACACACGCACCTTCCTATTATAGCACTGGCATTACTTTCTACACTTTCTACACTACTTTCCATTTCTACATTCTGACATTGTTAGCTACTTTCTACAGGTGTGCTTGTTATTTACTACTGGGTTGCCAAGTGTAACGTGTTATGTGGGTTGACTGACTCGACTGGGACTGGGCCTAAGATGGTAAAGGGCCTAAATAGAACGAACCTCAACGACTTGACCAACTCTTTCGACAGACACGGTGCTATTTAAAATGGAACAGGGGAAATGTCGGCCCACGACCGTTCGCGCGCGCGTTCGCGAAACATCAAGGGTCGGCATGGAACGAGACAAACAACTGGTAAGTATGAATTACACATAAAATATCATGAATAAGTTTTTTTTTTTTTTTTTTTTTTCTTTTTTTTTTTTTTTTTTTTAAGTTGTTACTTTTTACATTTGAAATTTTACTTTCTTATTTAACCTTTCTTTGTTTCAGGTTTCGGGTGCTTCGAGGGTCGTCCAGAGTGCAGTTGCTGGTAATCCTTTTTGGGAAGCCGGCGCAGCTGGCGATGTGCAACCACAGCAGTCTTCCGGGATTCTTCTTCAGGCAGCACTTCAGCAGGAGGACTCTCTTTCACTGGGTCTTCGGGTTCTGGGGATTTTCTGGGTTGTTGAACTTCAACAAACCGGGCTACAGGATACGTGTCTTCATCGTCGGGGATGAGATCGTCAATCTCCATGTTGCAGGGTACGGGTTCCGGTCGCTGGTCGGCCATGGGTGCAACAGGTGGGGTGACGCAGGCATCGTCGGGAACTCCTCTTTCAAATGCGGGTTTGAGACGTCCCAGGTGTACTACCTGGCAGCGGTCCGTGGGATCTGCTACCTCGTATGTCACCTCTGAGAGACGTTTCACAATCCTCATGGGTCCAACCCAAGGGCTCCAGAATTTGGACGATACTCCGGGAGGCGGTACCATCTGGCGCAGGTATACTCTGTCGTTTACGCTGAAGTAACGAGGGGTTCGACGTGCATTTGCGATTCGGGATCGCTTCATCCAGGCTTTTCGTATGGCTTTTGCTGCTGCTTTCTGGGCTCTCTTAACGTGTACAAACGTTCTGTCGTGACTAGACGGAGAGTCCAGATCCAAGGCGGCGGCAACAGGCAGGCGGATTTCCCTTCCCAAGTGCAACATATTGGGAGAATATCCTGTGCTTCCATGTGGGGCACTGCGATAGACGGCTAAGGCCATCGGCAGTACTTCTTGCCACAGGTTGGTCTTGGGTGACAGCTTGGCAATGATGTCGGCCAAGGTTCTGTGAAAGCGCTCACATATTCCGTTGCTTTGGGGGTGGTACGCGGTTGTCTGTACCTTCTTAATCCCCCAAGCGGCGCATAGTTCTTGAGTTACTGCGGCTGTGAAAGCAGTCCCACGATCCGAAATCAGTTTCTCCGGAACTCCATGCGTGGGGAATTACTGCTTCGTTAGGACGTTGACCACCACCTGGGCTGTTGTGTTTGGCATGACATAAGCCTCGGCGTATTTGCTGAAGTGGTCGACGACCGTAAGCAAGTACTTCACACCGTTGGTCGTCGCGAGAGGTCCAACGTGGTCTATCCCCACTATCTCTCCAGGATGCGATGGAAGTTCTGGCTGTTGGATCGGCGGGTCCAGCCGATTTGGTGTCTTTCGTCGTTGGCAGACGGCGCAGGATCTGACGTAGTCTCTGACGTACGACGTCAACTTTGGCCAGACTCCGTATTTCCTGTCAGTCGCGTCTGTTGTGTCTATGCTGGGATGTCCTGCCCATGGGCTGTCGTGGCAGACCTGCAGAATTTGATGGCGAAGGGAGCCGGGAATCAAGGGGACCAATAATTCTCCGGTGTCTACGACCTTGGAGGCCATCCAAACTCCATTCTCCAAATGGGCAGACCATCTTGCTGGGTTCTTCTGGACTTCCAGAATCCAGGGGTCGACTTGCTGCGAGGAGATGAGCATTTCTCTCGTCAGCTGAAATGTGTTTATGCTCGCAATGATGACTCTGCTCAGGGCGTCAACGTTCTTCAGCTGGCTTCCGGGTCGGTAAACAGGATCGAAATCGTATTCCGACAAACGGAGGATCCAGCGGCTGATCCGGTGCGTTGGATCTCGCAGATTCATTGCGGCTGTCAAGGCGCGATGGTCGGTCTCCAACCGGAAACGTCGACCTAGTAAATATGGCTGAAAATGGGAGACCGCCCACACTACCGCCAGGAGCTCCCGTTCAGTCGTCGAGTATCGCGACTCTGCGGAATTTAACTTGCGACTCGCGTAGGCAATGGGGTGGATCTCGCCATTATGTTCTTGGCTGAGCACAGCTCCTAAGGCTATGCCTGATGCGTCGGTTGAGAGTATGAACGGCAGTTCAAAATCTGGATAGGCGAGGACGGGGCTGGTATGGAGGATCGTCTTCAGCTGGTCGAAGGCCTTCTGATGTTCATCTGTCCATACAAAGGGCTCGTCCTTACGCAAGAGCTGGGTTAGCGGAGCAGTGATCTCTGAGAACCTGCTTACAAACCGCCTATAAAAGCCAGCGAGACCTAGAAAGGCTCGTACCTGCGTGGCGTCCGTGGGTACTGGATACTTCTGAACACAGTCAATCTTTGACGGCTCCATCTGCAGACCTTCTTCAGACACAATGTGTCCCAAGTAGTTAACCTGCGTGCTCAAGAATGTGCACTTCGCAAGGTTAAGCTTCAGCGCGGCGTGGTTCAGTCTTTCCAGGACTTGTCTTAACCGCACCATGTGGGTTTCCACATCTGGCCCGAAAACAACGATATCATCGAGGTATACGAGACAAGATGATCCCACAAGTCCCTCCAGGACGCAGTTCATCAGTCGTTGGAAAGTTGCTGGCGCATTTTTGAGTCCAAAGGCCATCTTGCGGTATTGGAACGTCCGGCCCAGCGTCGTGAAAGACGTCTTCTCGCGGTCCTCTGGTGCTATCGCTATCTGGTGATAGCCTGCCGTGAGATCGAGTGTCGTGAAGAAGCGGCTACCTCCGAGAGACTCGAGCGTCTCTGTCAGGTTCGGCAAAGGGTAGGCATCGCTCTTCGTTGCGTGGTTGAGTGCCCGGAAATCAGTACAGAACCTATACTTTTGGCTCTGTCCGGGTGGCGTCTTTTTCTTCACCAGTACTACCGGTGCTCCCCAGGGGCTGGTGGAATGTTCGATCACCTCTGCTTCCAGCATCTGGTTGAGCTGCTCTTCAACGATGGTTCGTAGAGCGTGAGGCACGGTGTACGGCTTCTTGTAAATCGGTGGATGAGAACCTGTTTCGATGCGATGCACCACTTGCATTGAGCATCCCTGAGCGTCAGGCCGCTGAAACAAGTTCTTGTATTCACTGAGAATACGGGTGACGTAGTTGTCATCCTCTGTTGGTAGGTGCTGGAGCTGTTGGTTCAGCACCGAAAGCAGATCGGGGACCGGATCATCCAGGTCCTCAATCGGGAATTCTTCCGACGAATCGAGTATGGGACAATCATCCGTGATGGGTTCCTCTTCGTTCACAGGTCTCAAAAGGTGAGCAGAATCGAAGGCGTGCGGTCCACCGACGAGCGCAATGCGAGGGCGCATTGGTTGTGCGATATCCGGCATGGGTACAGGTCTGGCAGGCGAGAGATATCCAGTGATAACATCGCTGATCACTATGGATTGGCCGGTCTTGGGGTGTATCATCCTAACTTCGCAGCTATCCAAGTGGATAGACACGGGAATTCTCCGAAGCAGGTCTAACCCAAGTAAGTCCAATCCTGAGTGGTCTCGTGCAAAAATCCGAAAGGCATGCGTCATCTTGATAGGACCAATTGTAACCTCTAGGCGTTGTTGTCCTAGGAAAGGCATCGGTTGGCCGTCAGCTCCCCAAGCTTGAATCCGAGTAGGCACGATGGGTACACCAGGAACAGGATGCGTCAGAACGGAGATCTGGGCACCGGTGTCGACGATCAGCACTCTGTCGTGTCCACTTAAGTTGACCTTGATCCGCATCGTTTGCTTGAACGGCGAGTCAACAGCTGGTAAGCAGACGTCGGGCTCTTCTACTATTGGAGTAGAGGTCGAAGGTATCTCGGTGTTCTTCGGTTCCGTCCTAAGGGCGACCGCCTGATGAGGGTTCGGCTCATGCGAGGTACTCGTGAGGGCTAACACCTTTCGGGGTTCTGGTCGTTTACTGGCTTCGTGTTGCATGTAGGATTCGGTTTTCTGAGGGCACTCTGCCTCCAGATGACCATAGTATCCGCAGTAGTCGCACATTGGCTCGTCTGAATATTGGCGGGTCTTCACACGACACTCCGAATCCTTGTGTCCGTAGAGTCCGCAAAATTCGCAGGGGTAATTCTTCGGGTTTTTCAAACAGCTCGCGGGAAAATGTGTCATGCTGCCGCAGAACAGGCAGGGTTTGTGTGGCAATCCCATAGCTTTTCGGCGTATTGGCGGAGGACTAGGAGGTCTCGGGATGTTGGGACATCCGGATGCGATGTGTCCGAGTTCTTGACATCGGTAACAGCGTTTGTCTTGCACTTGGATACGGGCAACATTCCAAGGGTCGGAACTGCGAGGTTCTAGAGCATCCTCTAATTGTTCAGCCTTCTTCATGGCTTCTTCTAGAGAAGCGGGAGGATTGTTGACAAAATATCCCGCATACGTTCCAGGAAGACCCTTCAAAAAGGCCTTAACAGACCGTGCTGCTATCCATGTCCGCTTCTGGGTGGCATCCATGAGCATTCCGTCCGCACGCGAAGCTTGCGTAGCTGTATGTTGAACTCGCTCGGCGAATTGTCGAAAAGTTTCGCCCGCTGATTTTTGGACTGTCCAAAGCCGCTCGGCAGCTTTCTCGGGGTCGTCACGTCCGTACCAACGGAGTAAGGCACGTCGTAGTCCTTTGGTAGGGCTTGTCTCCTTCAAGCAGATGTCCATTGTCGAGTAGGAAGGTCTTGGCAGTTCCTCTGAGCTTGATCCGTAGTAGCTGTACTCGTAGGTTATCGGCCAGGTCCTTCGTGATTCCGTCGAAAATGTCAAAATACGTTCCGATGGACACGGCTTCAATTTCATCAGGATCCCAGGGGTCGATTTCCATAAGCACAGACCGCGGAATCTGCTCGGCTAAGGGCTCAGATGGTTTATCGCTGAGCGCCAGCTCGAGGCGATTCATGGCCTTCGCGACAGCATCAAGTGCACGATCAGCATCCGACATCATTTTGAAACCAAAGGATTTCCGTTGTTCCATACAGGGAAAGAATAAAATTCAAAAAGGGAATGAAACTGAAGGTTTCAATTCCAAATACGTTCTCAAAATTGCACTTCACACGCACGAACACTCAAACGTTTCTGTCGCGCCGCGAGATCGATTGTAGGCCGACAAGAGTGGGGGTGGGCAATTCGAAATTGTATTGGGAATATGGTTGAAAGAACTTAAAACTACCACCGATAGGTAAGCTCTTTGCCTTCACCAATTTGTAGTGCTTTGGTTAAATTGTATTCAAAATTCTATATTTAATTAAGGGAAAGGTGGTCAAGGGTGGTCTATGGTGGTCAGGCAAAAATAGAATTGGCCTGGACAGGTCTTAAGGACACGGTCCCTTGAGGGTGGTCAGACAAGGTGGGCAAATATGGTGAGCAAAAGTTACGAAGGTGGGCAAGAGGTGGGCAAGGTGGTCTATGACCACCAAACAATTCCAAAAGTTAAGATTGGGGGTCAAAGACTACGGACTTCAATATCAAAAAGTTAATGTTGATATAAGGGATTTGTAAACAATACAACGTGGGGTGGGCAAACAAGGTGGGCAAAATGGACTATGGTGGTCAACCAAGGTGGGCAAAATCTCTTCAATTTTCTGATAACGGTGGTCACGGGTGGTCTTAGGCAGTACCACAAAGAAACAAGGTGGTCAATGGTGGTCAACCAAAATATATCGCAAAATATGAGTCAAATAGCAAAATTACAGCTACACATACAAGAAATCAATAAATATGCAATAAAAGGTAAGTACCACACGATAAAACCGCTATCCAAGGGTCCTAGAGCCACTCCTTGTTTGTTACTAAGGGGATTTGCAAAAAGGGATGGGACAAAAAGGGAAATGACCTCCTCTATTCCTTCACGGTTAAAAGAGGTATAAAAAGGGTCAACAGCTGAGGGCTGAAAAGGGTCGGAATCGGAATCGGGATTTCCCAAGGGTTCAACTACCCTTGTCTTGATGAGGTCAAATACGGTCAAAAAGGTTCGTGACCTGAGGTCGGGAGTCGTTACCTGAGGAATTATTCGCACAAAAATTCTCAACAAAATGGACGTGATTCTACCTTTCTTTGGGAAAATATTTGCTTCAAGTTACGAACTGGGTGTGGCTTTCCAAACTATCTACCGTATGCAAGGAAATTTCGCTATATGCACAGGAGGATTCCTGCCGCTCTAAATTTCTAGGAATTCAAAAACCTGAAAAATCCTGCAAGGGTGGGCAAAATATGACCACAGCAGACGGATGGTGGTCCAAAATTCAGACCAGGGTGGGCACAAAATATGACCACCTTAAGCAAAATAACGACCACGGTGGGCAAACTTCCACCGGGGTGGTCACAATTCGCAACTGAAATTTACGAGTCAAATCTTTGCGAAGGGTACCTGTACTGTTCCGTACAGCACAAAGAAAATATATGCAATGAGTCAAAATCGTGTAAAAATGTGTAAAATGTGTGTGTTTGGCACCCTTATGTCAATAACATGCACATTCACATATAATTTATTCTAAGTACTTTTTGTTCCAGGGGAACTTCCTTAGACAACTCACTGACACAACAACACTTTTGTTACAAAAATGAATTTACTGAATTTACAGAGAGAGACAGCTAAGATCCGCACAAGACAAATGAATTTATTATTTGAAATTTGCAAAATTTGATAAAATCTGGTAGCTACTGATTTTAGAGCAGTCGAGGCGTTAATGACGATGGTATATCGACACAAGTTCGATCAAAGAATTTAATTCCACCGCTGCTAACCAATTTGTAACCCCTTTTTCTGATAGGGAACCCTCGGAAGGGAGCACGTTAGGAAGTTAAAGATAATTCCTAACCAAGTCTTGTGATATTATTTACTTTAGCTGAATGCGGATCTTACTTACCGTAGCTGTCTGAGTGTCTTCTCAGGAGTAGTACTGCCACCACCTACTAAAGTAGTAGGACTTAGTCAGGAGACTAAGTTAGAAAGTTATGATTTAAATAAAAGAATTTACTAGCAAATGAAGTTACGTTACTGTTTATGTTTGCAAAATAAAATGAAGTTAATAGCATGAATTTACTTTACTGTGTTGTGTACCTGGTCAGTGGGAGTAGTCAAAGAAAAGGTATAAGTACTTCCGTACGTGAAATGTATTTACGAAAAGTATCAATCAACAAAAATAGAAATCTGTAGGTATTACTCCTACCTAGTTAGTCGACTTTTAGGAACTTAGTCTTACTAGAGAAAGTATCGTGGTGGTCACTGAAGGTGGACACCACGAGGCAATTTCGTCAATCACAAAATACAAGAAAAGAATATCAATTTGGACAATGAAAATTATACTTAAAATTACGGGGGAATTTAGGAAAGGGCCATTCTCAGTCGCTATCTATTTTCAGGTATTCTAAGCGCCTGCTTCGCAATCTTTGAAGGAAAGAAAATCACTATCCCTAATTATTATATACAGAAAAGTCACTCCTACCAGTTGCAATAGTCCGTGGAGGGTAGGTGCTGTCGTCGTCTTGTAGTCTTGAATGTTGAAGAAGTCGGAGGCAGTCGGAGTCGTTGGATCCAGGAGGTGGACAGTCGGTGATCCCAAGGGTGAACAGGCAAGTATCGGGGGGCCCCAGTCTCGGCAGGCTTGTACTCTCATACACTTGAGAGTCACTCAAGGAATGAGGTAGGGGAGCGACGTCAGGGAGGTGCCTCGATTCTGGAGGGGGTCGAGTGGCGAGGGCGCGCATGCGCGCGGAGTGGGGGCGCTGCTGGTGGCGCGACTGGTGGCGGTGGAGGCAACTCCTCGGCTGCTGGTGCGGTCATCGGCGGCGACCCTGCGGACCTTGCTCGTGGGCGTTTCGTGGATGAAGAAGATGACCTAACCGTGATCCGGAGGGGTGGAACTCTCCGGTCACAACGCGATCCTCAGGCTGACGTATTTCCCTACTAAATGGAAGTTTGCTCAGGTCATAATGGTTAAAAAAAAAAAGGGAAAGCCTCGAATGACTTGAAAAGCTATAGGCCCATCAGTCTTCTTTCTCTCCTGTCCAAAGTGCTTGAACGGCTCCTCCTCCCTGAGCTTCTCCATTCATTGGAGCATCTTCTTCCCCCAGAACAATTTGGATTCCGGTCTCTGCACTCTTGCCCTCAACAGCTCCACCGTGTGGTTGATGAAATCCTCCAAGCTTTTGAGAAAAAACAGGTTTGCTATGGCCTGTTCCTGGACGTGGAGAAGGCGTTCGACTGTGTGTGGCACCAGGGGTTACTGTCTAAGCTGAAGGATCATCTAACCGACACTTACTATCGCATTTTACAGTCATACCCTACAAATAGAACATTCGCTGTACGCCACCAACAAGCTGTCTCTAAGTCTCAAAGGGTCCAAGCAGGTGTCCCCCAGGGAAGCATTCTAGGTCCACTGCTCTATATATTTTATACCTACCCATGATATTCCCAGTCAACCAGGCTTTACAGTGGCCCAGTTTGCGGATGATCAAGCTGCCATTTCCCGAGACACAGATGGTGAACTAGCACACAAAGCTCTGCAAGAGTACGTTGACCGTCTCTACGAATGGAGTTCAAATTGGAAAATAAAGCTCAACCCGGGCAAAACAAACTTAGTTTGTTTCACCTACAAGAAGATTGGTGCCAGCCTTTGACCTACAGATTAACAATGAAACCGTGACAATAACCGATTCTGTTAAATACCTGGGCATTACTCTAGATAGCAAACTAAGCTGGAATGCTCACATCACATCTACTGTGGCAAGTCTTAGATATCGTACGCGTAAACTCTATTACCTACTTGCAAGCAGTCAAGTCCCACTCAACACAAAGCGCCTTATGTACCTGTCCCTCCTAAAGCCAATTTGGCAATACGCTTGCGCCATATGGGGATCAGCGAGTGATTCTCAAATACGTCGCATCACCACTCAACAAAATAAAATCCTTCGTATCCTCTCAGGAGCTCCCTGGTACGTACGTAATGCGACACTACATTCGGATCTCGATATACCGACAATTATAGAAACGATCTCTACTTCGTATAACAGCATGGCTTCCCGCATGATCAATCACACCAACCCTATCATTGCGGCCATTCATCAAGAACCTCGCACACCCCGACCGCAGATCACCCGGTACTAGTTCCTGAATCCTGACAGCTCACCGTTTACAAAATCTGGCAAACTGGTTTGAAGACGTGTTAAACTGAGTCCCTATTTAAATCAAGTGCAATCGACTTGTCCAAATTCTTTATATCTATGTTTTTGTTAACTCAAAATGTGTATATTTCCTTCTATATCTATGTCTTCTTTTTCATTATTGTTGAATATTCATAGTATATGCTACCACTGGGTAGAAAATATACCACAAGTGCCGTGTCATTATGTATAAGTCTAATATGTGCAAACTTGACAGTGTTTACCACAATAAAGTTACTTAAATTAAAAAAATAAAAAAAAAACTGTATTTAGATACCGTAAAAATTTGAAAAAGCCAATTTCAAAAACAAACATAATAAAAATCGTCAAAATCAGATTTCCAAACTGCAGAATTCGCTACTTTGAAGTACCTTTTTCTCTAAAACTACGCAAGCCAGTAAAACTGTGTTTTGGAATGATGTGAATATAACACGTAAGAAAATATTGGCGCAATTATTTTGACGAAAAAAAAATTCGGGAGGCAAGGGACAGTAAAATATCTAAAGTATCAAATCATTTGATTTTTTCAAGGATTCAAACGGTTGTATCGGCCTGTTTTCTAATGGTACAGTTACCGATTTGTGCTTGAAACAGAAATTTCGTGTATGAAAGTAAACCGAATAATCACTAACCCCAGCCAATAGGAAGCTTGGTAGACTTACGCTGATAGTATCAGCCTGATACTCGCAAACGAAAGCTGACAAAAAATAACGCCTTCAGTGAAGATATCTCAATTTTCACCAAAAAACGACTTATTTGGTTTTTTTCCCCCGCCTGCCATATTTCTTAGGAAGTTGGCTGACCAGTCGAGTTGCACAAAGAGAAACACCAAACCGTGGCTGCGGACTTGCCTGTTGAAACCACAAGACGTACAAGAAGGTGAGGAAAGTAGTGTGGAGTAGCATCGTAGTCGTGACTCATAAATCAGATATGGCTCCTGTGGTACCTAATTATTCTTTATTTTGCGATGTAGCGCACCAATCAGGTTTGACCTCGAGTTTTTCCTCGTTCAGACGGGTTATCAGGAGAACTGGAGAGGGAACTGGTTCCCTGAGATCTTCAGTGTCCTCCAACCGACGTCTTCCTAGTTCTGTGTGTCTGATTTTTCGTTGCATCGTTCAAAACAATGAAGCTTACTTTTATTTCGATAGGTACTGGTCACTTATGACCCGGAATACGTCACACAGGTGTCCATAATTGGTACATACAAGGTGCGTTTCTGTTGGAGCTGCCGAAGAAGGATTCTAAACTACGACCAAGACTGAATGATGGAATCATTTCAATGTCTTCCACTGGTTGTCACCGGTGAGTTTTGACTTATTGATTACTCAACAATATTGAGTTCAAATTTCAACGCCTACTTCACCCAAATTCGGAAGAAATAGTTTGTCTACATTTAAGAGTGTTTTTGATCAACATCTATCCCCCAAAACCCAGAAAGATGACAAGGAACGATTTTTTAAAATATTGAACACCTTGCATTTTTGGGACGTCCCGCTTGGGCGTTCTCGTGCGATTAATCTGAGGTGAAATTAGACAACAGTCAAATAAAAATAAAACAAGTGGTTGTGGCACATAGCTTGCTCGTATCCATAACCCGATTGTATAGATGATCCGATGCACAGTAGTTAATCTCAAAACATCAATCTCTAAGTACCTTTCACTACCCTCATAGGGGACCATCTACACGCTAATATGGACAATTCTTGAAAATTTCATCAAATTCGGATGAAAAATGTAAGTGTTATAGCTGTTACAAGGATTTCACATTTACGCATGCGCAGTGGCTACCATCAGTCTGGGGGATAATGCTTTTCATAGGGGATCTACAACCGAATTCGCATATTCTCTGAAATTTTCATCGAAATCGGATGAGAAATGTAGAAGTTATGGCTGTTGCATAGAATTCATGTTTGCGCATGCGCACCAACTACTATTTGTCTGGGGTGATGATTTTCATAGGGATCCATGTACACGCCAATCCGTACAATCCTAGAAAATTCCATCAAATTCGGATGAAACATGTAAGTGTTATAACACTTACCATAAACATAAAATACCATAAACATAACACCATAAATGGCTGTTACAAGGATTTTACATTTACGCATGCGCAGAGGCAACTGTCAATTTTGAGGTATTGATTTCCATAGGGGACCATCTACGACCTAATCCTCATAATTCCTGAAAATTTCATCGAAATCGGATTGAAAATGTGGAAGTTATGGCTGTTAAAAGGAATTCACGTTTGCGCATGCGCAGCAGCTACTTTCTGTCCGAAGGTGATGATTTTCGTAGGGGATCGTCTATACGCCAATCAGCAGAATCCCTGAAAATTTCATCGAAATCGGACAATAACTTCGTATAGTTATGCCCGTTGCAAGACACACACACAGACAGACACGGAACCAAAATCGTTCAAGAAGGTCTAAAACGTGAAACACGGGTGTAGGGATGGGTATCGTTATAAAAGTATCGATATTTTGTATCGATACTGTATCATATCCGATTATCGATATCCCAAGTATCGTAGGGCATGAGTATCGAAATTTAACATATCGAGTATCGATACTTTAGTGTCACAAACTCCCAATATCATACAATTTTCTCAAGAAAAATAATTTTTTCAACAACTTTTATTCATTTTTCACTATTAAGAGTCCAAGCAGAGTGATTTTTTCCATGATATAAACGTTATTTGTGCAACCAAAGAGTAATTACCCAAAAGCCTCTCTATCTTCTTCATTTTTTAGCCATTATGTTGAATTTTCCGCAAGAACAGTATCGATATTCGATATTAAGAAATATCGGATCCAAAGTATCGATATCCAAAAATATCGGATAGTGCAGTATCGATACTAAAATATCGAGTATCTATACCCGATATTTTGAAATATCGAGTATCGATACCCATCCCTACACAGTTGGACATTTTGATTTTGGAGAACTTTTTTTTTCAACAGTAAAAAGTGAAAACAAAGCTTCCACCACCTTGGTAGACTCGGAAGCAATAGGCCTCTAGGAAGCTAACAGTTGGCTAGCTTAACAATGATTGAGACATTTCTTCCAACAATGTATCAGATTATTATATCGAAAACTCTGAATTCGAAATTTTTTATTTTTCAGTTTTCTGCACGTAGTTTTCACCGCAAGTCCAAACACTCCGGGTAAGTTTGTTTTTGTACATTTTCAATGATATTTCTCCACGAAAACATTTCGACTGATGGACTAAAAAACCGATTCGAGAATTTAAATCGATTGTGCCACTCACGGGAGGCCTTACAACTCTCCTCTGTTGGCATGGACCTTATAGTATTTTTATAGTATCCCAGGGATACTAGGTCCATGTCTGTTGGAGGGTAATTTTGAATCCCTACGATGTTTATGTATCGATTAGTAATGCGTATATCGATGTCACTTATCGCAGTATCGATCTATCGTAATCGTTCCTCTTATCTGATGTGAATAATGTGATACACAGCTTTTTGTCTCTCCTTTATTATATTAAATACACTCGTTAAATTCATTGCATACGTGAACTATTTCCACTACAAGCCCTGCTCAACATCCTCAAGGAATATTTTCAAAGTAAACTTTATCACGTTGAAACAAAACAACTCTCTTCAAAGAAAAACTCAATAAAAATTACCTATGACCAAAGTTTTCAAGAACATCGGTACGTTGACACAAGTTTGCGAAAACAAGTCAACTTGCGAAAACTATCGATGTTTCATTGATGTTGCTAAAAAAATCAACATCGACATCGATGGAAAGAATCAGGACCGATTCTCGAAAGTGAATTCAGGAAAAAATTGTACAATAATATTGTATACAAATGTTGTAGGTACAAATGTTTGTATACAAATGTTGTACAAAAATTGTACAATAATATTGTTATACAAATGATACAAATTACCTATATTTTTTAATTTCCGATTTCCCCTTCAGAAAAAAATAATCGATAGTTTTCCAAGAATCGATTTTTAAGAATGTGGTTTCCCGTTACCGGTTGATAAGTTATCACTAGGTCTTTCCGCAGTTTTTCAGATCTTTCAAATTTCTCGGCCGCTTCGTTTTGACGGAATTCATAGGTAAATTGTTATTATACGGAATCTTAATTATATTTATTAGCGAATCCTAAATTCAAAATTTTAAGAAATTATTGCTTGTGTCAAAGACCGGAGTGAAGTTAGCAATATTTCTCGGCAATATTCAGAAAAATTCCGTAATATCGTTAATACTCAACCAAATTCAACCAAATTTTGGGGTTGTGTTCCCCTGAGTTATGCGCACCAGATGGGAGTGGAAAAAAGAGTGGGGGAGAGGAGGGGGGGAAATTTTCTAAATTCAACTAATTAACACAAAAAATTCTATAAAATCGTTAATACTCGACTAAATTGAACACAATTTGGGGGTTGTATTCCCCTGAGTTATGCGCACCAGATGGGAGTGGAAAAAGGGGTGGGGGAGAGGAGGGGGGAAATTTCCCAAATTCACTATTTAACACAAAAAATTCCACAAAATTGTTATTACTCAACCAAACTGCACGAAATTTGGGGGTTGTGTTCCCCTGAATTATGCGCACCATATGCAGGCGAAAAAACCAGACATTAAGGGGAGGGGGTAAATTCCCCTTCTAGCAATAATCAATAAAAAATCGGTAAAATCGTTATTACTCAACCAAAATGCACAAAATTTGAGAGTTGTGTTCCCCTGAGGTATGCGCACCATATGCAAGAGAAAAAACCAGGCTTTAAGGGGAGGGGGTAAATTCCCCTCTAGCAATAATCAATAAAAAATCGGTAAAATCGTTATTACTCAACCAAAATGCACCAAATTTGAGGGTTGTGTTCCCCTGAGTTATGCGCACCATATGCAAGAGAAAAAACCAGACATTAATGGGAGGGGGTAAATTCCCCTTCTAGCAATAATCAATACAAAATCGGTAAAATCGTTATTACTCAACCAAAATGCACAAAATTTGAGGGTTGTGTTCCCCGAGTTATGCGCACCATATGCGAGAGAAAAAACCAGACATTAAGGGGAGGGGGTAAATTCCCCCTCTAGCAATAATCAATAAAAAATCGGTAAAATCGTTATTACTCAACCAAAATGCACCAAATTTGGGGGTTGTGTTCCCCCGAGTTATGCGCACCATATGCAAGAGAAAAAACCAGGCTTTAAGGGGAGGGGGTAAATTCCCCCTCTAGCAATAATCAATAAAAAATCGGTAAAATCGTTATTACTCAACCAAAATGCACCAAATTTGGGGGTTGTGTTCCCCCGAGTTATGCGCACCATATGCAAGAGAAAAAACCAGGCTTTAAGGGGAGGGGGTAAATTCCCCCTCTAGCAATAATCAATAAAAAATCGGTAAAATCGTTATTACTCAACCAAAATGCACCAAATTTGGGGGTTGTGTTCCCCTGAGTTATGCGCACCATATGCAAGAGAAAAAACCAGGCATTAAGGGGAGGGGGTAAATTCCCCCTCTAGCAATAATCAATAAAAAATCGGTAAAATCGTTATTACTCAACCAAAATGCACCAAATTTGGGGGTTGTGTTCCCCCGAGTTATGCGCACCATATGCAAGAGAAAAAACCAGGCTTTAAGGGGAGGGGGTAAATTCCCCCTCTAGCAATAATCAATAAAAAATCGGTGAAATCGTTATTACTCAACCAAAATGCACCAAATTTGGGGGTTGTGTTCCCCCGAGTTATGCGCACCATATGCAAGAGAAAAAACCAGGCTTTAAGGGGAGGGGGTAAATTCCCCCTCTAGCAATAATCAATAAAAAATCGGTAAAATCGTTATTACTCAACCAAAATGCACCAAATTTGGGGGTTGTGTTCCCCTGAGTTATGCGCACCATATGCAAGAGAAAAAACCAGGCATTAAGGGGAGGGGGTAAATTCCCCCTCTAGCAATAATCAATAAAAAATCGGTAAAATCGTTATTACTCAACCAAAATGCACCAAATTTGGGGGTTGTGTTCCCCCGAGTTATGCGCACCATATGCAAGAGAAAAAACCAGGCTTTAAGGGGAGGGGGTAAATTCCCCCTCTAGCAATAATCAATAAAAAATCGGTGAAATCGTTATTACTCAACCAAAATGCACCAAATTTGGGGGTTGTGTTCCCCCGAGTTATGCGCACCATATGCAAGAGAAAAAACCAGGCTTTAAGGGGAGGGGGTAAATTCCCCCTCTAGCAATAATCAATAAAAAATCGGTAAAATCGTTATTACTCAACCAAAATGCACCAAATTTGGGGGTTGTGTTCCCCTGAGTTATGCGCACCATATGCAAGAGAAAAAACCAGACATTAAGGGGAGGGGGTAAATTCCCCCTCTAGCAATAATCAATAAAAAATCGGTAAAATCGTTATTACTCAACCAAAATGCACCAAATTTGGGGGTTGTGTTCCCCCGAGTTATGCGCACCATATGCAAGAGAAAAAACCAGGCTTTAAGGGGAGGGGGTAAATTCCCCTCTAGCAATTATCAATAAAAATCGGTAAAATCGTTATTACTCAACCAAAATGCACCAAATTTGGGGGTTGTGTTCCCCTGAATTATGCGCACCATATGCAAGCGAAAAAACCAGGCATTAAGGGGAGGGGGTAAATTCCCCCTCTAGCAATAATCAATAAAAAATCGGTAAAATCGTTATTACTCAACCAAAATGCACCAAATTTGGGGGTTGTGTTCCCCTGAGTTATGCGCACCATATGCAAGAGAAAAAAACCAGACATTAAGGGGAGGGGGTAAATTCCCCCTCTAGCAATAATCGATAAAAAATCGGTAAAATCGTTATTACTCAACCAAAATACACCAAATTTGGGGGTTGTGTTCCCCCGAGTTATGCGCACCATATGCAAGAGAAAAAACCAGGCATTAAGGGGAGGGGGTAAATTCCCCCTCTAGCAATAATCAATAAAAAATCGGTAAAATCGTTATTACTCAACCAAAATGCACCAAATTTGGGGGTTGTGTTCCCCTGAGTTATGCGCACCATATGCAAGAGAAAAAACCAGACATTAAGGGGAGGGGGTAAATTCCCCCTCTAGCAATAATCAATAAAAAATCGGTAAAATCGTTATTACTCAACCAAAATGCACCAAATTTGGGGTTGTGTTCCCCCTGAGTTATGCGCACCATATGCAAGAGAAAAAACCAGGACATTAAGGGGAGGGGGTAAATTCCCCCTCTAGCAATAATCAATAAAAAATCGGTAAAATCGTTATTACTCAACCAAAATGCACCAAATTTGGGGGTTGTGTTCCCCCGAGTTATGCGCACCATATGCAAGAGAAAAAACCAGGCTTTAAGGGGAGGGAGTAAATTCCCCCTCTAGCAATAATCAATAAAAAATCGGTAAAATCGTTATTACTCAACCAAAATGCACCAAATTTGGGGGTTGTGTTCCCCCGAGTTATGCGCACCATATGCAAGAGAAAAAACCAGGCTTTAAGGGGAGGGGGTAAATTCCCCCTCTAGCAATAATCAATAAAAAATCGGTAAAATCGTTATTACTCAACCAAATGCACCAAATTTGGGGGTTGTGTTCCCCTGAATTATGCGCACCATATGCAAGAGAAAAAACCAGACATTAAGGGGAGGGGGTAAATTCCCCCTCTAGCAATAATCAATAAAAAATCGGTAAAATCGTTATTACTCAACCAAAATGCACCAAATTTGGGGGTTGTGTTCCCCCGAGTTATGCGCACCATATGCAAGAGAAAAAACCAGGCTTTAAGGGGAGGGGGTAAATTCCCCCTCTAGCAATTATCAATAAAAAATCGGTAAAATCGTTATTACTCAACCAAAATGCACAAAATTTGGAGGTTGTGTTCCCCCGAGTTATGCGCACCATATGCAAGAGAAAAAACCGGACATTAAGGGGAGGGGGTAAATTCCCCCTCTAGCAATAATCGATAAAAATCGGTAAATCGTTATTACTCAACCAAAATGCACCAAATTTGGGGGTTGTGTTCCCCCGAGTTATGCGCACCATATGCAAGAGAAAAAACCAGGCTTTAAGGGGAGGGGGGTAAATTCCCCCTCTAGCAATAATCAATAAAAAATCGGTAAAATCGTTATTACTCAACCAAAATGCACAAAATTTGGAGGTTGTGTTCCCCCGAGTTATGCGCACCATATGCAAGAGAAAAAACCGGACATTAAGAGGAGGGGGTAAATTCCCCCTCTAGCAATAATCGATAAAAAATCGGTAAAATCGTTATTACTCAACCAAAATGCACCAAATTTGGGGGTTGTGTTCCCCCGAGTTATGCGCACCATATGCAAGAGAAAAAACCAGACATTAAGGGGAGGGGGTAAATTCCCCCTCTAGCAATAATCGATAAAAAATCGGTAAAATCGTTATTACTCAACCAAAATGCACCAAATTTGGGGGTTGTGTTCCCCCGAGTTATGCGCACCATATGCAAGAGAAAAAACCAGGCTTAAGGGGAGGGGGTAAATTCCCCCTCTAGCAATAATCAATAAAAAATCGGTAAAATCGTTATTACTCAACCAAAATGCACAAAATTTGGAGGTTGTGTTCCCCCGAGTTATGCGCACCATATGCAAGAGAAAAAACCGGACATTTAGGGGAGGGGGTAAATTCCCCCTCTAGCAATAATCAATAAAAAATCGGTAAAATCGTTTTTACTCAACCAAAATGCACCAAATTTGGGGGTTGTGTTCCCCCGAGTTATGCACACCATATGCAAGAGAAAAAACCAGGCTTTAAGGGGAGGGGGTAAATTCCCCCTCTAGCAATAATCGATAAAAAATCGGTAAAATCGTTATTACTCAACCAAAATGCACCAAATTTGGGGGTTGTGTTCCCCCGAGTTATGCGCACCATATGCAAGAGAAAAAACCGGACATTAAGGGGAGGGGGTAAATTCCCCCTCTAGCAATAATCAATAAAAAATCGGTTAAAATCGTTATTACTCTACCAAAATGCACCAAATTTGGGGGTTGTGTTCCCCCGAGTTATGCGCACCATATGCAAGAGAAAAAACCGGACATTAAGGGGAGGGGGTAAATTCCCCCTCTAGCAATAATCAATAAAAAATCGGTAAAATCGTTATTACTCAACCAAAATGCACCAAATTTGGGGGTTGTGTTCCCCCGAGTTATGCGCACCATATGCAAGAGAAAAAACCGGACATTAAGGGGAGGGGGTAATTTCCCCCTCTAGCAATAATCAATAAAAATCGGTAAAATCGTTATTACTCAACCAAAATGCACCAAATTTGGGGGTTGTGTTCCCCCGAGTTATGCGCACCATATGCAAGAGAAAAAACCAGGCTTTAAGGGGAGGGGGTAATTCCCCCTCTAGCAATAATCAATAAAAAATCGGTAACATCGTTATTCCTAATTTTAATGTAGTTCATTATTGACTAGATTTTAACAATGTTTAAATTTTTCAGAATTCTAATATTGTTTAAAATTTACTGAATTTGATCTGTGATTAAAAAGTTCTTCTGTGATGCTTAAAAAGACTGTATGTAAAATCAGTGCAGTAAGGGAATAATTAAGAAGGGTTACTGGTATTAGGTACGTTTCTTGTTTCACCTACCAAGTTAGTAATATTTTGAATGATAATTTTACAGTC
The DNA here is from genome assembly GCA_009739505.2 of Apolygus lucorum. Classification (NCBI taxonomy): domain Eukaryota; kingdom Metazoa; phylum Arthropoda; class Insecta; order Hemiptera; family Miridae; genus Apolygus; species Apolygus lucorum. Next base: position 317,634 of record CM019182.2, read on the forward strand.
ATATTTTGCGCTCCTTGTGTGATATGTTGAAACTATGGCTGCTAACTTGACTGATGGCATGTTCTTCTGATCTGTTATTTATAATAAAATGTTTAACTAGATGAGGATTACATTTCAATTACCGTAGAACCGTCAAATTTTACCCCACCCACCAGAAGTAACTTTACCCCAAACAGTGAAAATCTTCAATTGTGACGTAACGTGGTATGACTTAGATAAAAGTTAGCTATTGTATTTTTAGCTAACTTTTATCTAAGTCCTACCACGTTACGTCACAATGGGGTATTTCAGTCAATTTTTTTAATTTTTTTTTTTCAAAAGAGTATGGCTCAGGAATAACGGTAATCGGGTCTGTTCGTGATCCGAATGGTGTGACGTAGCTAGCAAATCGTTACGTAGCTAGCCAACTGTCTTTGAAAAAAGTATCCATGCACAGAAACCCTTGGAGGACCTATTGGAATACTCGTACAAAACACCACTCACACAGGCGTGCGGCGTAGTCAGCGGCGTAGTCCTTGCCTAGTGTGTGTGCATTTATAGCGGCCCGCCTTTTTCAAACGTGTGATCTCTTTTTAAATAATTTTTCTACCACATGTTATAGTATCATTGGGCTTCTTAAAGTTGTAGTATATAGGTTTTCAAGGGTGCTGAATCCAAATTTGAGGTCAAAAACCTGAATTTCCGACCCACCGAAATACCCCATTGAAGATTGTCACTGTTTGAGGTAAAGTGGGTGTAGGTGGGGTAAAATTTGATGGTTTTACGGTACGTCTATAAAACTGTAAGTCGCCAAATTCAAGGTACTCACCTTGATTTCACAATTTATAGGGTCCATGTATCACGTTAAGTACCGATTTTTGTATTCAGACTTATTTTCCTACACATACTTACATGACCAATAGTTTCAGTAATAACATCGATTTTTATCGTTCGTATGTGTTTTGTTTTCAAATATCCAGAGTGCCCTCTTTTGCGAGTAAAGTTAATTAGTAGGCTGGAAACCTTAGTTTCCAACCAAAAGGATTTGATTGAGATGTTTTTTTGAGGAAATAACTGAGGGTTCTTCGGCATACAAAACCCTATCAACAGCCATTTTCATTGGTACCTACAGTACAGTACCTTACTAAAATCCCCGAATTTGGTGCATTTTGGTTGAGTAATAACGATTTTACCGATTTTTTATCGATTATTGCTAGAGGGGGAATTTACCCCCTCCCCTTAATGTCTGGTTTTTTCTCTCCCATATGGTGCGCATAACTCGGGGGAACACAACCCCCAAATTTGGTGCATTTTGGTTGAGTAATAACGATTTTACGGATTTTTAATTGATTATTGCTAGAGGGGGAATTTACCCCCTCCCCTTAAAGCCTGGTTTTTTCTCTTGCATATGGTGCGCATAACTCGGGGGAACACAACCCCCAAATTTGGTGCATTTTGGTTGTGTAATAACGATTTTACCGATTTTTAATTGATTATTGCTGGAGGGGGAATTTACCCCCTCCCCTTAATGTCTGGTTTTTTCTCTTGCATATGGTGCGCATAATTCAGGGGAACACAACCCCCAAATTTGGTGCATTTTGATTGAGTAATAACGATTTTACCGATTTTTTATCGATTATTGCTAGAGGGGGAATTTACCCCCTCCCCTTAATGTCTGGTTTTTTTCTCTTGCATATGGTGCGCATAACTCAGGGGAACACAACCCCCAAATTTGGTGCATTTTGGTTAAGTAATAACGATTTTACCGATTTTCTATCGATTATTGCTAGAGGGGGAATTTACCCCCTCCCCTTAATGTCTGGTTTTTTTCTCTTGCATATGGTGCGCATAACTCAGGGGAAAACAACCCCCAAATTTGGTGCATTTTGGTTGAGTAATAACGATTTTACCGATTTTTTATCGATTATTGCTAGAGGGGGAATTTACCCCCCTCCCCTTAATGTCTGGTTTTTTTCTCTTGCATATGGTGCGCATAACTCAGGGGAACACAACCCCCAAATTTGGTGCATTTTGGTTGAGTAATAACGATTTTACCGATTTTTTATCGATTATTGCTAGAGGGGGAATTTACCCCCTCCCCTTAATGTCTGGTTTTTTTCTCTTGCATATGGTGCGCATAACTCAGGGGAACACAACCCCCAAATTTCGTGCATTTTGGTTGAGTAATAACGATTTTACCGATATTTTATCGATTATTGCTAGAGGGGGAATTTACCCCCTCCCCTTAATGTCTGGTTTTTTCTCTTGCATATAGTGCGCATAACTCAGGGGAACACAACCCCCAAATTTGGTGCATTTTGGTTAAGTAATAACGATTTTACCGATTTTTTATCGATTATTGCTAGAGAGGGAATTTACCCCCTCCCCTAATGTCTGGTTTTTTCTGTTGCATATGGTGCGCATAACTCAGGGGAACACAACCCCCCAATTTGGTGCATTTTGGTAGAGTAATAACGATTTTACCGATTTTTTATCGATTATTGCTAGAGGGGGAATTTACCCCCTCCCCTTAATGTCTGGTTTTTTCTCTTGCATATGGTGCGCATAACTCAGGGGAACACAACCCTCAAATTTCGTGCATTTTGGTTAAGTAATAACGATTTACCGATTTTTTATCGATTATTGCTAGAGGGGGAATTTACCCCCTCCCCTTAATGTCTGGTTTTTTCTCTTGCATGTGGTGCGCATAACTCGGGGGAACACAACCCCCAAATTTGGTGCATTTTGGTTGAGTAATAACGATTTTACGATTTTTAATTGATTATTGCTAGAGGGGGAATTTACCCCCTCCCCTTAAAGCCTGGTTTTTTCTCTTGCATATGGTGCGCATAACTCGGGGGAACACAACCCCCAAATTTGGTGCATTTTGGTTGTGTAATAACGATTTTACCGATTTTTAATTGATTATTGCTGGAGGGGGAATTTACCCCCTCCCCTTAATGTCTGGTTTTTTCTCTTGCATATGGTGCGCATAATTCAGGGGAACACAACCCCCAAATTTGGTGCATTTTGATTGAGTAATAACGATTTTACCGATTTTTTATTGATTATTGCTAGAGGGGGAATTTACCCCCTCCCATTAATGTCTGGTTTTTTTCTCTTGCATATGGTGCGCATAACTCAGGGGAACACAACCCCCAAATTTGGTGCATTTTGGTTAAGTAATAACGATTTTACCGATTTTCTATCGATTATTGCTAGAGGGGGAATTTACCCCCTCCCCTTAATGTCTGGTTTTTTCTCTTGCATATGGTGCGCATAACTCGGGGGAACACAACCCCCAAATTTGGTGCATTTTGGTTGAGTAATAACGATTTTACCGATTTTTTATCGATTATTGCTAGAGGGGGAATTTACCCCCTCCCATTAATGTCTGGTTTTTTTCTCTTGCATATGGTGCGCATAACTCAGGGGAACACAACCCCCAAATTTGGTGCATTTTGGATGAGTAATAACGATTTTACCGATTTTTTATCGATTATTGCTAGAGGGGGAATTTACCCCCTCCCCTTAATGTCTGGTTTTTTTCTCTTGCATGTGGTGCGCATAACTCGGGGGAACACAACCCCCAAATTTGGTGCATTTTGGTTGAGTAATAACGATTTTACTGATTTTTTGTCGATTATTGCTAGAGGGGAATTTACCCCCTCTCCTTAATGTCTGGTTTTTTTCTCTTGCATATGGTGCGCATAACTCAGGGGAACACAACCCTCAAATTTGGTGCATTTTGGTTGAGTAATAACGATTTTACCGATTTTTTATCGATTATTGCTAGAGGGGGAATTTACCCTCTCCCCTTAATGTCTGGTTTTTTCTCTTGCATATGGTGCGCATAACTCAGGGGAACACAACCCCCGAATTTGGTGCATTTCGGTTGAGTAATAACGATTTTACCGATTTTTTATCGATTATTGCTAGACGGGGAATTTACCCCCTCCCCTTAATGTCTGGTTTTTTTCTCTTGCATATGGTGCGCATAACTCAGGGGAACACAACCCCCAAATTTGGTGCATTTTGATTGAGTAATAACGATTTTACCGATTTTTTATCGATTATTGCTAGAGGGGGAATTTACCCCCTCCCCTAATGTCCGGTTTTTTCTCTTGCATATGGTGCGCATAACTCGGGGGAACACAACCCCCAAATTTGGTGCATTTTGGTTGAGTAATAACGATTTTACCGATTTTTTATCGATTATTGCTAGAGGGGGAATTTACCCCCTCCCCTTAATGTCTGGTTTTTTTCTCTTGCATATGGTGCGCATAACTCAGGGGAACACAACCCCCAAATTTGGTGCATTTTGGTTGTGTAATAACGATTTTACCGATTTTTTATCGATTATTGCTAGAGGGGGAATTTACCCCCTCCCCTTAATGTCTGGTTTTTTCTCTTGCATATGGTGTGCATAACTCAGGGGAACACAACCCCCAAATTTTGTGCATTTTGGTTGAGTAATAACGATTTTACCGATTTTTAATTGATTATTGCTAGAGGGGGAATTTACCCCCTCCCTTAATGTCTGGTTTTTTCTCTTGCATATGGTGCGCATAACTCAGGGAAACACAACCCCCAAATTTTGTGCATTTTGGTTGAGTAATAACGATTTTACCGATTTTTTATCGATTATTGCAAGAGGGGGAATTTACCCCCTCCCCTTAATGTCTGGTTTTTTCTCTTGCATATGGTGCGCATAACTCAGGGGAACACAACCCCCAAATTTTGTGCATTTTGGTACAGTAATAACGATTTCATGGAATTTTTTGTGTTTAATAGTTGAATTTAGGAAATTTCCCCCCTCCTCTCCACCACCTATTTTTCCACTCCCATCTGGTGCGCATAACTCAGGGGAACACAACCCCCAAATTTTGTTCAATTTAGTTGAGTATTAACGATTTTATAGAATTTTTTGTGTTAAATAGTTGAATTTAGAAAATTTCCCCCCTCCTCTCCCCCACCTATTTTTCCACTCCCATCTGGTGCGCATAACTCAGGGGAACACAATCCCCAAATTTGGTTGAATTTGGTTGAGTATTAACGATATTACGGAATTTTTCTGAATATTGCCGAGAAATATTGCTAACTTCACTCCGGTGTGTCAAAGGTATGAAATTGCTGTCTAACAATCTACTAGCAGCTGACAGCCCGACCTCGGGCAACTCAACTTACGCTTTCCTGCGTCAATTTCGATCTTGTCAAGTAAGGTATAAATGTTTTTGAAATTGAATGTGATACATAGGTAGGTACCTATCTAAATAATACAAAAAAGTCCGCCGTTGGTGTGGCTCATAGATTCCTCGTATCCATAACCCGATTGTTTAGATGATCCAACTCATAGTAGGTAGCTAATCTCAAAACATTAATCTCTAAGTAACTTCCACCGCATTTCTTCGAAATCTAATGGAAATTGTGGAAGTTATGGCTGTGATTAGGAATTCACGTTTGCGCATGCTCACTGACTACGTTCAGTCCCGGGCGATGATTTTCATAGGGGACCATCTACGCGCCAATCCTTACAGGGTTCGTTCGGTCAGGCAGTCCTGGACGGTCCAGGACTGGAGCAGTCCAGGACTCGTGACGTCACAGAGTCGCCCTGGACTGTCCGAGATTCGGTGTTGTCCGAACGCACACGGGACAGCACTGGAAGCATGGATATTTCATACGTATAAAATATCCATGCCAGAGATGTGAAATTTATTGCGATTTTATTTTAAGATTTATTAATTTATAGACGTATTTATTAGTACTTCTTATTGATTTTACTCCTTTTTGTATAGGAAGAATAAATGCTTCTAAAATGAGGTTAGCTGCCTATTTCCAAAGTTGCCTATTTCTAAAGTTTCCTATTCCCCCAAATGGAAACTGCGACTGGAGCTTCGTAAAACTACTTTAAATTGAAGTTAAGTTACGAGCTGAAGTAATGGGTTACGAATTAACGAATTTTTACACAAGTAGTACAAAATTACTTACTGTGAATTGATGAGATGATTCCACTGCTACCAATTCTTCGAAGAGGTGTCTTAAACCACCCTTTTTACCAAGTGAAGCTTTCTTTAGAGTAGGTACAGGTCGAGTCATACAAAAGGGAAGGCCATTTTCGACAAGACGCTTGTATTTAAAGAAAAATGAAAGTAAAACGCTTTCGACTTGACCGATGGGTATAATTTCAAATAGAGACAGAACAATGGTAACGAAATTACGAAAATAAATTGAACGTATATGAAGGGTACGGGGGAAGAACCAGGTTTGTCAATTTTTTTCAAAAATGAGTTTTCAACGCTATCTTGTGGCTAATGTTAAGTACTATACCATGGTGTGATCCTTTCGGGGGAAGAAGAAGGTTAGTCACGCTAAAATTAAGGTTAAAGTTTTCGTACAAGGGGGAAGAATCAGGAGTTTCATAGATTGAAAAGCATTTTACTCAAAACTATGTTCAGATGACATACCTGGTTCTTCCCCCGTACCCTTCATATACAGATTTATGCTTCTTTACCAAAATCGTATTTCCTAAGCTACTCATACTCAATTTCAAAGTTCCGGGTCTTTAATTGTTTTATGAATAGAGGTTAATATAATTACTGTTACTTTACAATACTAGTTTTCAATTCCTCTTTTCTTATTCCACGTGTGCTAAGAAATATTTAGGTAGAAGCGGTCAGCAACATTCCAGAACGACGCAGTTTGGTGCCCACAGTAGGTAGGTAGGCCACAAAAATATCAGAACTCCGATGTTGGGCACTCAGCTTTCCATATGGACCTATATGTGGACAATATTATGAAATAATGAAGAACAGAATGAATATTTTTATAGTTTGATGTAAGTATGTATCGACAGTAGGAAATATGACAAACCTGCTTGAGCAGAAAAATCGAGGGAGTGTTCGTACCAGCTACTCTACGAAGTGTTGATCATCAAATTCCAACACAACTAGTTGAATGTAGCTGTGATGAACTGACATTATTATTATAGCAAAACACGTGTGCCCGTTGCGATGTAACCATTAGTTTACTAGATCAAATTTTAATTTCTCTTTCATTCTTCTCTTGTCGTTTAATGCGAATAAAAGCCTAATTCTGGTCTAAACTGTATTTGATCTGTTAGTACAAATACAACAATTTTATTCGCATTAAACAATCGAATCTCAATGGACAAGTTTCTCAAACCGAGCCGCTTTGATGGGAAACCTGACTCTCCTACTGCTGCTAAGGAGTGGACCCACTGGCTGAGGACATTCCAAAACTTCGTGGATGTCTCAAGAGAACCACCGCTCAATGATGAAGAGAAGTTCAAAGTAATCACTAATTTCTTATCTTTTGACGTTTATGAGCTGGTCAGTGACTGTACTTCCTACGCCGACATTGTAGACACTCTAAATTCCGTGTTCATCAAAAAGAAGGGTGAAATCTATGCGCGACATATTCTGGCTGTACGGAAACAACTATCTACTGAGTCAATCGACCAATACGTCCAAACCTTGAAAATCCTCAGCAAGGATTGTGACTTTAAGGCTGTATCTGCAGTGGACCACAAAAACCAATATATCCGCGACGCCTTCATCAATGGCTTGCTGTCCACTCAGATCCGACAGCGTTTGTTGGAAAATCATAGTCTAGGTTTGAACGAAGCCATCAATCAAGCCCTTGCATTGGAAGCAGCTCAAAAGCAAGCTGAAGGGTACATCCAACCCTTGAGTAGTTACTCGAGCGCCAGCTGCGCTCCTCTTCCATCTCAGGAAGCTGCTCCTGCTCAGGAAACTGACACTACGCTGTGTGCCATTCCCAAGTTTAGCAAATCTGGCGATAAGTGCTACTTTTGTGGTCACGACAGGCATCCCCGCTCTAAATGTCCTGCACGAGACGCTGAATGCGGGAAATGTGGTATCAAAGGGCACTATGCTAAAGCATGTAAGAAAACTGCTAACACAAAAGTTTCCGCTTCCATTATTGCGTCAGTCAACAAGGAACATTTGAATCTCCTGAGTCGAGCTGTCATTCTAGTAAAAATTAATGACATCCCAGCACGTTGCTTGATTGACACTGGAAGTTCGGCTAGCTTTATAGATCTCAATTTTGCTCTCAAACACAAGATTCCTCTTCTCCAATCGAAGGACATGTTCAAGTGAATCTCCAACTTGATGATCATAGCTATCCTTCAAGCAAATTGACAGTCATGAAAGGCCTTTGTGCTGATGTATTGATAGGACATGACTTACTCGTGCAACATTCCGATATTACACTCTCTTTCGGTGGATCAAAGCCTCCACTTACTATATGCGCGGTTACTTGTGCCAGTGTGGAACCTCCTCGCTTATTCAGTAACCTTTCGTCTGACTGCAAGCCTATTGCCACAAAGTCCAGGCGATACACTGAAACTGACCTCGCATTCATACGGGATGAAACGTCCAAACTTCTGTCTGAAGGAGTTATTGAGGAAAGTAACTCTCCTTGGAGGGCACAGGTACTAGTTACTGAAAGTGAACACCATAAAAAACGCATGGTGATAGACTACTCCCAGACGGTCAATAAATTCACTTTTCTCGATGCATATCCTCTCCCAAACATCGATGATTTGGTTAGGAAAGTTGCTGCATACAAGATGTTCAGCACGATCGACCTGCAGTCAGCATATCACCAGGTACCCATTTTAGAAGAAGAAAAACCCTTCACAGCCTTCGAAGCTGCGGGGAAACTTTACCAATTCACCCGAATCCCTTTTGGAGTGACAAATGGTGTTGCCTGCTTTCAGCGAGTTGTCGACAAGGTTATAACACAAGAAAAAATAACCGGGGTGTTTTCTTACTTGGATGACATAACTGTATGTGGGCATGATAAAAATGACCATGACCTAAATCTCTCTCGACTATTAGCAGCACTTGACAAACACAATCTCAAAATCAACAAAGGTAAAAGCAGATTCAACATGACTTCTATACACTTGCTTGGTCATTTGGTATCCCATAACGATATACGACCGGACCCGGAGCGTCTCAAACCTCTTTTGGAAATGCCACTTCCTCACAACGCTGCATCTTTGAAGCGTGCTCTAGGGTTCTTTGCTCACTACTCAAAATGGATCACACATTACTCAGATAAAATTAGATCATTGACCGATTGTAAGACGTTTCCTTTGGATCATCAAACTGCTAAAGATTTTGAAAATCTAAAACTAAATATAGCTGACGCTGCAGTTACCACAATAAACGACACTGACCAGATGGTAGTAGAGACAGATGCTTCTGATGTGGCCTTGGCCGCAACTTTGAGCCAAGCTGGTCGGCCTGTGGCATTCTTCTCACGGACTCTCACTAAATCTGAACGTGCTCACCCTGCTATTGAGAAGGAAGCTGCTGCAATAGTTGAATCTCTAAAGAGATGGAGGTCCTTCCTCTTAGGCAGAAATTTTCAACTTCTAACGGATCAACAAGCACTCTCTTTTGTATTCAACCAAAAGCACTCCAGCAAAATTAAAAACGATAAAATTCTACGTTGGCGACTCGAGTTGACTCCCTTCCAGTTCGATATAACTTATCGCCCTGGAAAAGAAAACGTGAAGGCTGATGCTCTTTCTCGAGTTTGTAGCTCAGTATCTAATGATCGACTGCTGGGGTTGCATCAATCTCTCAACCACCCCGGAATCACCAGAATGGTTCATTGGCTGCGCTGCAGAAATCTCCCCTTTTCAGTTGAAGACGTTAGAAGGGTCAATTCAGCTTGTCCTGTTTGTGCTGAAGTAAAGCCCCGTTTTCTCAAAACCAGGGGCACGCTCATCAAAGCGACTGCGCCCTTTGAACGAATCAATGTAGATTTTAAGGGACCAATCCCCTCCAAAACCAGAAATTACTACATTCTGACCATCATTGACGAATATTCCAGATTCCCCTTCGCCTACGCTTGTAAAGACACAACTTCTGCCACTGTTATAAAATGTTTCACAGATCTTTTCATGCTTTTCGGGACTCCTGCTTATGTACACTCTGATAGAGGCTCCTCCTTTATTTCACGGGAATTGATATCATTCTTACATTCCAATGGAATAGCCACTAGTCATTCCACCCCGTACAATCCTCAAGGAAATGGGCAGGTAGAGCGTTTAAATGGTACGTTGTGGAAGACCATGAATCTAGCTCTCAAGAATAGAAACCTTCAGACTCGTGATTGGGAAGAAGTTCTTCAAGAGGCTCTCCATTCTATTCGGTCGTTGTTGTGTACTGCTACTAACTGTACACCTCACGAAAGGTTCTTCAGTTTTCCTCGCCGAACCTCGAATGGAGAAGCTCTTCCTACTTGGCTCACCACACCTGGCCCTGTGCTCATCAAACGAAACGTACGGTCCAGCAAGTACGACGACTTGGTAGAAGAGGCTGAACTCCTGGAAGCAAATCCCCAGTACGCTCTTATTCGGCGAAAAGATGGCAGTGAATCTACCGTCTCGCTACGACAACTTGCCCCAAGGGGAGACACGAATCTGCATCTCAGAACCGAAGAATCTCCACTGGCCGAAGAACAAAGAGAAGAGGCACTAATTCTTCCTAGCCTTGAAGAAACTGAAGCAGGACCATCCACCACCCTCGAGCCGAACACCTCTAATGTTCCAAATCAGCCACTCCAAAGCGGTTCTCCACCCTTACCTGAGACTGGAACCACGAGGCCCCGTCGGATTTCCAAACCTCCGGCTTACCTGAAGGACTACATCACGAAGTTCTAGTATAAAATATAGAGGGGGAGAATGTGATGAACTGACATTATTATTATAGCAAAACACGTGTGCCCGTTGCGATGTAACCATTAGTTTACTAGATCAAATTTTAATTTCTCTTTCATTCTTCTCTTGTCGTTTAATGCGAATAAAAGCCTAATTCTGGTCTAAACTGTATTTGATCTGTTAGTACAAATACAACAGTAGCTTTGGTTCTTCAGCCTCAATCTCCCATAAATCAATTCAATAATGAAAATGTCTTCGACATCATCGTCCGAAAAAATAAACCACACTCATCATGTCACTTTCGCAATCAGAAGAATCAGCCGACATCATAATTGGATTATCAAAAAACTTCTGAATTCTCGAAAGATTGTTGTCATTTAAACCCGAGAGGTGAGGAGCGGGAGAAAAAGTGCAATGCACATGCGCCGGACTCTTTACTCTCGCTGAAATCTGGAGTAAGTTCGGACGACCCTGGACTACCCTGGACTGCCTCTCCGAACGGCAAATCTCTCGTCCGGGACTACACTGGTCCTCTCTGAACGGCCAAAAGTGGGCGTGGTCAGCCCTGGACTGCCCGGGACTGCCTCACCGAACAAACCCACAAATTGCTTCGAAATCGGATGGGAAATGTAGAATTTATGGCTGTTACAAGGAAATTCACGTTTGCATGCGCAATGACAACCACTACAATCTATTTGGAAGCCATGATGTTCATAGGCGTACCATCTACACCTCAAACTCTTGAATATTGTAATTTAATAAAAAGCGATGCCCACCTTGTGTTTCTGTTTTACTGGCCTCTGTGGCTCTGTTGTGATCAGCGACCTCTTCGAATTTCTGTCCATTCGCTTCCTTAGCTCAGTGGTGGGATCTCCAATTCAGAATCAGAACGATAGGAGATCGATCCCCGGTCGAGGGAAGTTAATTTTTGATGACTCAACAATATGGCGCAGTCAGTAGGACCCGAATGGTCTCCTCAGTATTTCTCACAGAAACAATAATTTGTTAAGATTAGGTCATCAAAACAACTCCCTCCCAAGACACGAGTCGAGCCACCGCCTATTTGGACAAACGTTGAGGTCAGCAGATCCCCCGTCCTGTCAATAAGGAACAATAGAGAGTTTTTGGCAACCACTCACAGGCCCGTGGAACCTCTTCACAAAGCTCGGAGTTCGTGGGTGATGTTGAATTTGCCTCCCGACAACAGCGGACGACGATGAAAGGGTTCCCCCAGACAGTCACCTGTTCCTAGAGGCCCCCTGTCACGAGCGCCTCCCTTTCCCTCCCCCCCCCCTGTCTATAGTTAACGAGCTTCCTCCTTCAACTGGGTAGCATCCTCTGTTGCTGGCGCTAGTCTCCTCCTAACAAGGCCTGTCGGATTTTGGCACCAAAAACTCTCTAATAACAAAAACTCCGAATCCATTCAAAAATAGTGCGTTCTCACTGGGTTGGAAAATGCCGGCCAAAGCTGCCTCTCACCTTCCTGACTAGGTAACGGAGTACCTAATATTTCCTAACAGGGGGAGGGGGGGGGGGCGTTTTGATCAGCTACCTGTTCGCATTTCTGTCCATTTGCTTCCTTAGCTCAGTGGTAGGAGCTCCAATTCAGAATCAGACCAATAGGAGATCAATCCCCGGTTGAGGGAAGTTAATGGTAGGAGCTCCGATTCAGAAATGAGAAGAGGTAGCTGATTGCTAATGATGTTCTAATCAGGGACCGAGAGGTCTTTGGTTCAAGTCTTAACTGAGCCACTTAGTTCACCTTCTTTCAACTTATTATTCACACCTAAATTGTTTTTGTCGTCGTCACCAGTGTATTTCTCTTTCAGATTCAGTTCAAAATGATTGGTGGACGACCAAATGTGGAGTGTCCAACAGAGAGCAAGAAGGCAGAGCTCCGGGTCAGACCTACTCATCCCCATCCGGCTCATCGCCTTGGCAAGTGGCAATCTACACTGTCGGTCGATCAGGCAGAGTCCACCAAGGCAATATGGATTTTCTCTGCGTCGGAACCATAATTGCCCCTTCAATTGTTATCACAGGTAGGTAATTAGGTAACCCAGAGATGGGCAAATTCGTCACAAATGGGAACACAGTCATGTTCACGATGATGATGATTAATAAACATTTTTTACGATTTCTCAAATTGAATCGAGTAGTTATGGTGATTAAGTAGGTTTTCCTCATATTCACGTTAGAATATTGTAGTTTTATCGAATTCACGAATTTCGCCCAAATTCACTATTTTATCACGTATTATTTCAACGAACTTTGTTTCAAATAAATTGCCCTTCTTAAAACAAGTCAATTTTTTAATGATAAAATTAAATTCGTACCTATATAGTCGCAAAACTCTCTGACTTTACAAGATAGAACTGAATTTTACATTGAAGAGTGCCTGGCCAAGGCCTAGGAGTCCTAGGCTAGGATAGACTGGATAATCCAATGGCTGCCAAATCAGGAAGCAGTCGAGTTCGAGGAAGTGTCTCAATGGATAAAGATGTGTGTGATCAAATTCTCTTGCCACTGTCTACAGTGTTTACTTTCGATTATTGTAAACACAAGACGGAATTTTTCGGTCAAAATTTTCTTAAACACTTACTCAAATTTGATTTCTAAGCAGATAACATTTTTTAGAAATATTTACTTCTTATGAACTAGACTGATACTTAACCCTTGGCTACACGCTAGGTGGGGAGTTACGTTCCTACACGCTAGCGGAAATCCATACAAATTTATTTCAACACAATGGGGTATTTCGGTCAATTTTTTTTTTTTTTTTTCTTCAAAAGAGTATGGTTCAGGAATAACGGTAATCGGGTCTGTTCGTCGAGAAAATGTTTTTAAAAAATCAGAGAAGCTAAGGAAAGTTGAAGATTTGAATGGTGTGACGTAGCTAGCCAACTGTCTTTGAAAAAGTATCCATGCACGGAAACCCTTGAAAGACCTCTTGGATACTACAAAATAGTACTCACACACGCACGCGGCGTAGTCCGCAGCATAGTCCTTGCCTAGTGTGTGTGCATTTATAGCGGCCCGCCTTTTTCAAACGTGTGATCTCTTTAATTAATTTTTCTACCACATGTTATAGTATCATTGGGCTTAAAGTTGTAGTATATAGGTTTTCAAGAGTGCTGAATCCAAATTTGAGGTCAAAAACCTGAATTTCCGACCCTTCAAAATATCCCATTATTAATAATTAATAATGGGGTAAAATTTTTACTCAATGGAAAGTAAAAACGTGCAAGATACCTATCTTCAGGGTTTGATAGAGAGTAAAGCGATAAAACGTCGTCGAGTTGGGGAGGCGAACCTAGTACCTGGACTTGATGAATCTAATGGACAAGCAGACTTACCAGATGACCCACGAGACGATCCAAATTCGGTAGCTTTTAAAAAACCACACTTTCCAGTATCACATCCGGATTCAAGGGTCAATACGTCCTGTTTGTAAAAATATTTTCCTGAGCGTGCATGGTATATCTTCAGACCGTGTTCGCAGAATTATTTTACTCCTGTTGCAAAATAAGACGCCCGAAGATCGTAGAGGAAAAAATCGAAGTGGAAACGCCATCCCCGGTGAAATTTGTGTTGGGATTCACCAACATGTACAAAAGTTTGAGGTCAAACTAACTCACTATGGAGGAAAGGAGAAGCGGTATCTGGATGCTAGATTGAACCTTGTTAAAATGTACCAAATGTTCATTGATGAACATCCTGAGTTAGACTGTATTGTCAAATACTCCTTTTATCGTCAATACTTCAAGGAAAATTTCGACTATTCTTTCGGCCGACCTCAAGTCGATGTGTGCAGCCAGTGCGAAAGTTTAACCTCGAAAATGAGGGACCCACAGTTGTGTGAATCTGCTAAGAGAGCCGTTGCAGCAGAGCTTATTATTCATAAAAGGAGAGCAAAAAAGTTTTACAGCGAGTTGGATGCTGCCACAAAAAACACAGATGATGACACCGTAGCAATATGCTTCGATTATATGCAAAATTTACCATTGCCGAATATACCTGTCCAGGAGGTATTCTACCTTCGGCAGCTCTGGGTCAATGTTTTTTGCATTCACGATTTAAAGACCAACAAAGCCAAGCTTTATGTGAACCATGAAGGGGAGGGTAACAAATCGCCTGATGAAGTTTGTTCCTTTTTATGGCACTATGTCCAGAATGAAGTGCCAGGTACGGCGAAGAAACTGTTACTGTTCAGTGACGGAGCAGCGGGGCAAAACAAGAACCATACCGTAACAAGGTTTCTTCTGAACTTGAGTAGAGGACGGTTCGAAAACAATCTCCCACTTTTTTCCTGTTCGTGGACATTCGTTCCTCCCATGTGATCGAGATTTCGGATCCATCAAACGCCTATTGAGAAAAAATGACCGTGTGTACTCGCCACAACAATATATCGACTTGATCTTGAAGGCAAGCAGATGCGGTCGCTTTTCTGTACACGAAGTCAAAACCACCGATATTTATGATTTCAAGAACTGGTGGCCTCGCTACTACAAAAAGAACACCAGTTCTAACGAAACATCTGGAAGAGGAATGCCGAGAGGAAGTCGTCTGTCATTCAAGATATCTTCATATAAACATTTCATTTTCGTGGCAGGTCAACTGGAAGTAAAAACCTTCATCAATGGCCTCACATCGTCAACTTTCATATTCAAGAAGACTGACAGGCCACCAGACTTCCCTACCATTAATGCATACCCTGCAGGTAGAGTACCAATAAACAAAAAGAAAATCCAGGACGTTGCGAAGTTGAGAGACTACGTCACTGGCTATGACGCATTCTACGACATCATTCTGGCCTGGCCTACTTCGGATCGTGAAAACAATCACAACTCGGATTATGAAGAAGAATGATACCACTTGATGGCAAAAAATCTTTCATAAGAGACTACACCTTCCTACTTTGTTCAACTATTTTAAATCAAAAACTTTGGTTTCAAATTTCATAATTTTCGATTTTTGCGAAGTTATTTTTCACAAATTTATTCTTATTTCCATGTTCCGATTTAATAAACAACGTTTAACTGTTAACTATTCATTACTTACCCCTTAAAATTAATTTTTATTGAGTTTTACGTGTCAACAAATTGAAAACCAGTGTGTGCAATGGACGTTTATTGTAGAAACCCCCTATGTGCAAGTGACAAAAAGCCCCCCCCCCCCTCCCTGCCTCCTACATCATATCGCTGAAATAACTAGGTGATCTGATAGAGTACGTGGACTAGTATTTTTATGAATTTTTGGGGCCTTAAAAAACAATAATTACGTCACTGGTAAGTTTTTCTCGATTATCTCGGAATACACAAAAGTGGACATAGGGGGTTTCTGAAATAAACGATTCAATTTATGACACTAAAAGGCACGAGTTGGTTTTAAAAAGGCATGGATATAGGATGAGCTTCAACTCAATACATTTTTTTTATTCAACAGGTAGGTAATAAAAATATGAATTTTGAAGTACGAAATACATAAGTAACAAAATTTATATCTATCTTAATAATCAAAATTATTATTATGATTATTCAAGAACGTGGAAACATGAGGAAACATGAAACTATTAATATATTATATCAAGCAAAAAATACAAACGTGTGAAATCATTATAGTAGAAGTAGTATGATTATAATCATAATCAAACTTCGCAGTCTTATTGCATACTGAAGATAAGGTATAATTGTTAAGGCCAATCATCCCGGGAATAGTTCCAGAAACAGCCACCACGTTGCGCTTCAAAATGAACTCAAACGTAGTTCACGTTTTTCTCCTCGCCTGTTCATCCAATTTTCAATCTGAAAGTTTTATTGTACTCAGAATACACATGAGAATGGCGCTCAACCCTTAATGTTTGTTAATTTTTTGTAATTGTACATTTTTTGACATTTTAAAATTTTGAAAGATTTATTTTGGGCTTTTAGGATAATTTTTTCGAAAAACTGGGATAATAGCGCACAATGGCAATTAAGTGAGAATATATAAAAATTGCAATTTTGAAGATAGTGTGTGCAGCGCGATCGTAAAGCGTCGAGGCGGCGAATGCTTCGACTTCAAAAAAATCGAAGGCAGGCGAGGAATGCTTTCAGAGACTCAAACACGGAAGAGTTCGGGGTCAGAAGTCAATCAGGTGCGTTGACAACATGGGGTGGTCGGGCGGGTGGTACTTGGAAGAATCACCAGTCTCGAAATGTTTCTTGATGAATTGCCTTTTCTTCATAATCTACTTTTTTCGCTCTAGGTATCTCTGAATAACCCAGTGATAGTTCTTACAGTTGATAGTGCTATTTTTGACTACTTTCTTTCCTGTAATTTATTATGTTTTCTTGTATTAGCTATAAGCGTCGAAGTTTATGATCCATAATAATGGGAAATGCATCTAGACCTCTTCGTCCAAATAAAAAAAAATTTCAACTACATTTTTTTTCGTGATGATACAAGTGTTAATTTGGAAAAGTGAGCTTATAGCGCTCAATCGAAGTATTTAAAAAATCTACAGAATTTTATGATTTGAAAATCGGGATTGCAGCGTCGGTGTTCTATTTTCTCGTTCTAGAATTTTCTATCTTTTAGAAAATTCTTTACACTTTTTCAGTTTCGAGCAAGAAAGTAAATTTTATTTTAATTGGCAACAGGTCAAAAATCATCACTTGTTGCCAAATGATGAACATTTCGTTGTCGTAACAAATTCAAATAACAAACGTCTGCCAAGTGGGTGTGGCGCATAGCTTTCTCGTATGCTTCCCGATTGTATTGATCCAATGATAACAATTTATGTAGCTTATCTCAAAACATCAATCTCTAAGTACATTGAACTACCCTAATATGGGACCTTCTACACGTCGAACCGCACATTCTCTGAAGATTTCACCGAATTCGAGGAAA
Organism: Apolygus lucorum; assembly: GCA_009739505.2. Lineage (NCBI taxonomy): Eukaryota > Metazoa > Arthropoda > Insecta > Hemiptera > Miridae > Apolygus > Apolygus lucorum. Next base: position 335,224 of record CM019182.2, read on the forward strand.
AAACGTCTGCCTAGTGGGTGTGGCACATGGGGCTTCCTCGTATCCATTACCCGATTTTATAGATGATTCGACGCATAGTTCTGAAAACATCAATCTCAAAGTACCTTGCAATACCCTCATAGGGGACCATCTACACGCCAATCTGAACAATCCTAGAAAATTGCATCAAAGTCGGATGAAAAATGTAAGTGTTACGGCTGTTACAAGGATTGCGCATGCGCAGAGGCTACTGTCGATTTTAAGGCCTTGATTTTCATTGGGGACCATCTACAACCTAATCCGCATATTCCCCGAAAATTTCATCGAAATCGGATAGAAAATGTGGAACTCATGGCCGTTACGAGAAATTCACATTCGTGCAGGTGCACCGGCTACTATCAGTCCGGGGGAGATGATTTTCATAGGAGACCATCTACAACCTAATCCGCATAATCCCTGAAAATTTCATCGAAATCCGATGGCAAATGTGGAAGTTATGGCTGTTATACTGTTTGCGCTTGCGCAGCGTCTAGTATCAATCCGGGGGTGATGATTTTCATTGGGGGCCATATACACGCTAACTCACAAAACCCCCGAAAATTTCATCGAAATCGAATGAGAAATGTAGACGTTATGGCTCTTACAAGGATGGTAGCGCATTCAAATCTCGGCTACATCTAAACAAAAGTTTCTAACTACCTAGCCATACATGAAATGAATACGAAGAAGCTATGTACCACTTCCACTTGGCAAACATTTGGGAACACACCGATTAGATTGTAAAAAGCGTGATCTTCCGTGGCCCATTCACAAACTACCAGCTAAATTTGAGTAAAATCGAGCCAACAGTTGACAGCGCACCCGTTCCTACCTAGATGGAATTCAAAGGAGATTGTCTCGAGGCTGATGCGCAACAATCGTGCTAATTTAATATATATCGGATCTTGTTTCCTCATAGTTCAGCCCGGAACGAGGACACAGACAGACGTTTACCATTGATAGACCCAGAACCAAAGTTGTTCAATGAGCTCTAAAACTAAAAGAAAGGGAAAATGTTTGTTTCTGATGTTCTAAATGAAAAATATTACGACCACAAATTTGGTCCGGAAACATCTAATTTTATATTCTGTGTTGGTACGGCTAAGATTACGAGTAAAGGTTTCATAGAATATTTCCAAGGGAAATGCCAGTCACCTTGATTTTAGGAGGAAGGTACCTACCTAAAGGAAGTATCTTACTTACCTAACATCAATCTCCAATCAAAATATGTTCTTTTTTTTGGTAATATAAACAATTTTTATTATTCTCGTGGTTTATTTTATTATTTTTATTATTATTATTTTAAAAATATTTTCATTATTATTATCTCAATTTTATTTATTCTCGTAGTTTCGCAAGTAGGAAGGAAATAAGTACGCAGATAAATAGTTATAACATGTAAAGGTGGGTAGGCTTCTGATTACCATCAGACGAACTGACATACCTACACCAAAATTATTCAGGAAGTTCCAAAATTCAATCAATGTGAGAGGAAATTCAGAGCGAAGAAACGAGCAGACTTGAAGTCACAAAATCGTAATCAGAAAGAACTAACAAGAATCGGGGTCCGTGTTGTGAGGGTTGCGGAGGGGAAGGTGACAACAAGTCTAGAGTCCAGAGGCGTAGGGGGTTGAGCTGCTAATCACCTCCCCCTTCTTAGAAATTCCTTTGTTCTTCACCGCCGACGCTTTACGACCAATATATTCAATAAATTTCAAATAAAAAATATTTTCGTATTCAGGTGAGTTAGAGGTTTGGCGCTATAACCGCAAATTTTGAAAAATGTGAAATGATTTTCAAAATTTGAACATTAAAATTCTGAATAAAATTGAAATTACAATTTTATTTTGAAAATTTTGGCAGAGCGCCATTTGGAAACTAATAATGAGTACATTCCCGTTTTCAAAATGAAAATCGCTTGAACTGGTGGAGAGAGAAACTGGAACTACGACTGCCCCCTTTGCTACAATCGCCGGTGCTGCCATCTGGTGAAAAAAAATCTTATTAAAATCGGGGATGATTGGTCTTAAGGGGATCATTGTTTACTCAGTTAAAGGTCTGAGAAAAGATACCTTGGACAATGGAGGGACAATAGTGAACGGTTCATCATTCTATTTCTGTTTTTCTGAAAATGCGGGAAAATCCCCGCCTAGCGTGTAGCTAAGGGTTAATCAACTTTCTTCTAGTTTCAGACAAAATAATGTATCTGAGTCTGCAAGTATATATATCTTCTGTGTACGTACAAAAATCATCCAGAAAGTCAGTTAACAGCATTTTTTAAAATCGGCCATTCGCTAGAGGGCAAGTCCCCTGGACTCCCAGATCCTTACTGCTTAGAGCCTATGGCTAAATTCAAGAAACATGGAACATGCTTTAGCCGCACTTTTAGGCAGAATAGGGATGGGGTGGACCGGTGGAGAATAACCTGATACATGCGTGTCACCCCTTCTGCGTAACATTTTCTGGTGGTTAGTGCCAGGCATGTTCCATGCTAAAATCAAAAAAGGTTGTATTTCATTGAAATTTATGTACTAAAAGTATACTAGACTATACTGTACTTTTGGGATCAGCTTTTTTATGCTAGTGTCTTATACCTTCGCTGCCACCTCTTTTAACCACTTCTCTCTCTTAATCACTTCTTTTAACAGCTTCCTGGACCTCTTGGTTTTCCACCCTCAAATGTCTTCAATTTAGCACTAAAATAATCTTAAAACCTCATAAGATGATTTAAAACTGTAGGAAGGGGTATAATAACCAAGGGGGTCAAATTCTTCCATGACAGCACAAGTCACCCAAGAACTTTTGACTTCTTTTGGATGGGACATTATCAACCACCCTCCCTTATCGCCCGAGCGCCATCTTACTTCCATTTATTCTCTAAATTGAAGGATTTTGAGGATGGAAAGCGAATCGCAGACGGTCAAGAGGTTCAGAAAACGTTAAAAAATGGCGCCAGAGGTCTATGACATTGGATAAATAAAACTGATGCCCAGGATACAGAAATTTCTCAAACTCAACAGGGACTTAGGTAGTGGGAAAATAGTTCAGTAAATTCGTGAAATATTCTTATTATTTTCAATAATGAATCATTGGAATCGACCAAGAAAACAAAATTTTTACTCCCCCTCAAAATTTGTTGGTTTACGTTTCAAAAAATCCAAAAATCGAATAAAAAATTGGCCGTCCGTCCACCGTACGCGGCACTCTCCTTAGTTCCCTTGGACCGATTTTGATGAAAGTTGGGTTGATGTCAGTCACTTCTAAGGGGTGAAAATTAAGAGTTGAAATTTTCAAAAGGTATTGTTTTTTCACCAATTTTAATTAGTATAGAATTTTTATAATTTTTTGAGACCACCTGGAGCCCGGTAGGACAAACCGTTCGCTCCTTACGACAACTTAACACCTTCAATGCGGGTCCCAAAGTCGTCCATATGGCAGGTATGCAGGGATGACCGGTCGACCAGTCATCCGCACTGAAGGTGTTAAGGGTTGGACGTGCAATAAATCAGAAACACGAGTGTGAATCGCAAAAGAGGCCTAATCTTCATTCAAATTTAGCTGACCGAAATGCGATCGCTGTAGGTACGTCGTAGGTAGGTAGTATCTATGGTTGGTAGGCGGTGACAATGGCAAAGCTGAGTTCTTTGCAGACGAGTGATCTACGAGTATATAGAAAAATAATAAACCTTTGTGTAATAATTTACAGCGTTTTTTAAGATGTTGTAAACTTTCTTTCTGGATGACCCTCGGATGTAACGAATGTTTTCCACGATTGCTGGGAGGGGAGGGGGGAATTGGCCTTTCTTCAAGGAAAATGAGTAGAAGGGAGCTGGAATGATTAATAATGAACGTAATTTATTGTATTTTCAGCTGCAAGCTGCCTCTTCAACGAAAACATCAAAAAGGCTATTCGTCCTGAAAGATTGAGAGTCGTCGCAGCTAAACAGTCTTTATCACTGAAATTCGAACGCGATGCTCAGATGAAAGAAGTGAGATGCCTACCTACTTGTGCAATAGTAGTGAGTAAGTAGTGAAGTAAACAACCATTTCAGGTTGGATTTTCGTCCGACTGCCATTCCTGGCATCGCGGACGTCATCAGCTGTCTTCCTAAGAGAAGATCAGAATTTGTTCTGATGATTTTGCTCATGGCTTCCCATTGGCCTCCCGCCCTGGGTTGGGACGAGGGGGAATTGCGACCAACTTGCCCGAAAATATGCTCCCGAGGCGAGTCCCGAACTCATGGCCCCTGCAACCGGTCCGAGTCTCGTCCCCAGAGTCACATGCCGTAGCTCGCACGGCCACAGCTGACCCCACCTACTTGTGCAGTATACGAGTGCATGGTGTTCCAGGATTGTGGAAAAATGTAAGTGTTATGGCTGTTTCAAGGTTTTTTACGTTTTCGAATGCGCAGAGGCTACTGTAAATTTTAAGATCTTGATTTTCATAGGGGACCATCTACAACCTAATCCGCAACATTCCTGAAAATTTCATTGAAATCAGATGGAAAATGTATAAGTTATGGCCGTTACAAGGAATTCACGTTTGCGCATGCGCTGTCGCTTCTATCTGTCCGAAGGTGATAATTTTCATAGGGGACCGTCTACACACCAACCCGCACAATCCCTGAAAATTTCATAGAAATCGGACAATAACTTCGTATAGTTATGCCCGTTACAACGATTTCATGACAGACACACAGACACGGAACCAAAATTGTTCAGAAAGGTCTAAAACGCAAAACGCGAGTGAAAATTTTGATTTTGGAGAACTTTTTTTTCCATCCTGGAAAAGTGAAAACAAAGCTTCCGCTACCTTGGTATACTCGGAAGCAAAATGAAAATTAATCTGGCGACTAACGCTTATTCTATGGATCTGAGGTTTTGCAAGTTGGTTACTAGAGATTTTTAACAGACCACACACAGGTACTGTCTGGGAAGGCCCACTGACCGTCAATGTCGAAAGCCTGTAGGGAAGAAATGTAGCCTGGAGCCAAAAACGCTGTACTAGTCACGAGTCCTGTACCATTTGCTGTCTCCTGGGAACTCACGGGCCCTAAGAGTATAACATCCATGACGACGATTTCTCAGGGCCAGTTAGTGGAGTCCATTAACTGTCAATCATACATGTTGCACCAATTTCGAAATCTCCATATTAAACTCACTTAGAATTTTATTTGTTATTTTTTTAATTTTTTTTTTTTTTTTTTTTTGCAAAGGTGCAATTTGTGATCATGAAGGTGACCTACGAAGGAGAAATCACGTCTCAAGCTGAGAACCTCGTCATCCTCGCTACTCAGAGACCGTTTTTCTTCAACAAGTACGTTCAACCCGCCTGTGTCGACGTCAACTTGAAGCTGTCTCAGGAAGCACTCGATAAAGGATTTCGCAACAACACTATTGAGGTGGGTATTCATTCAGTTAGCCTTGTTTTTTATTTAGGATCTTTCCTTACTTTACGAGGGAAGTTCGGAAAGTAAGAGTACTCGATTTTTCCAGACTTTGCAAAAAATTTTATTAAAAAAAAAAAAATAACATGGTATTACAGGCATACATCTAAGTTATTTTTCCACGTAATCGCCTTCTCGATCAATGCACTTTTGCGACCGTGAAATGAGCTTTGTAATCCCCTCGTCTTAAAAACTTCCCGCCACCTCCTTGCTCCAGTTTGTGACAGCTTTTTGAACCTCCTGGTCGGTTGAGAAATGTTTCCCACCTAGGTGCATCTTCAGAGAAGTGAACAGATGGTAATCAGAAGGCGCCAAGTCGGGGGAGTAAGGGGGGTGGTCTAAAATTTCCCAACCGAAGGAGTCCAAAAGAGCCTTGGTGAGGTTCGCCATGTGCGGTCGCGCATTGTCATGCAAAAAACAGACTCCCTTCGTCAGCATCCCTCTTCGTTTGTTCTGAATTGCCCTTCTGAGTTTCTTCAAGGTTTCACAGTATCATTCCGCATTAATGGTTTCTCCATGTGGCAAATATTCGATCAAAATTATGCCTTTTCGGTCCCAAAAAACCGAATCCATGATTTTTTTCGCCGAAATTTGGGTTTTGAATTTTTTGTCGATGGTGAGGTGGTATGGCGCCACTGTTGGGATTGTATTTTTGTCTCAGGAGTGTAATGAGCTACCCAAGTTTCATCGCCTGTCACAATGGAGTCCAGAAATGCCTCACCTTCCACTTCAAATCTTTCCAAAATGGCTTTGGAGCTGGCGATCCGCTTCAATTCGTGATCCTCAGTAAGCTGTTTCGGCACCCACCGTGCAGACAATTTTCGAAATCCTAGTGTTTCAGTGATCGTCTCGTACAGTAGGGTTCTTGAGAGCTGAGAAATCATTGCGGACATTTCGTCCAAAGTCAATCTGCGATCTCCCAAGACAGTTTCCTCAATTTTCTGCACCAACTCGTCTGTCAAAATTGAAGGTCTTCCACTCCTTTGATCATCATGAACAGAAGTTCTTCCTTCCTTAAACTCACGGCACCACTTGTAAACATTAGTTCTGTTCATGATACCTCCACCAAAAACGTCTTTGATGCGCGAAAAAATTTCGAGAGGCGTTCTTCCTTCTGCAACGAGGAAACGGATAACGGCGCGCACCTCGCAGTTGGCGGGATTTTGAATTGACATTGTTCACGCAAACGCTCACCAATACCAGATTTTTCGTACTAGCTAGGTGGTTGACCTCTCAATTTCTTCAGGAGTTCCCCCCTACAACGCAGTGCAGCTAACTTAAGGAAAAAAAATGCCCCATCCCGTGAGAGCACCAGTACTCTTACTTTCCGAACTACCCTCGTATCATGTAATAAAGAGATGAGTTTTTAAAATAAGGCGGGCGATCCATTCAAACAAATGAAGCTCTGTCATTGGTATATGCAGAGTTGCATGCAACCATGGATTGCAACCATGCATTGGTTGCTCTGCATCATGAGGTGAATCCTGGAACTGTCCTAATGCAGAATGAATTAACTTAGGTGTTGGTGTGCGAACCTCACATTTCTCATTAGTTAGTTTTGTGTTTAAATCCTTCCAGGGAGTGACATTTGGCTTGAGCAAAGAGCTGCGTGAAGGAGTGTTCAAATTTCAAAATCTTACCAGTTGTCAACGCCGAATATCAGAAGACAGTGAATACCAGAACTACCTTCACTACGACAAGTTCTGTATTGATACACCCAAAGGTAACTCCACCCAGAACAATGTGGCCTTTTTTTAAATTCTCTTATTTGGCATCGTAAGAGAATACATTCAGCCCTAGTACGTGAATATTACATTACAAAATGGAGGAAGCTTATCGATTAAAGAACGAATAAAATTGAAATGATAAATTACAATTTCATACCTTTGAAAAAAATCACATAAAGCAAAACTAATATCAGATCTACACATTGAGGGTATTCATGGCCTGATTCGATCGTCGAATGATCGTAAATTCGAGGGTCTCTTGAGGCTCCCACATTTTCTCCCGTCGAATCTTCGTAAATCGATTTGTGCTTAGCGCTCCTTGCGGCATCAGATGACAACCAAGTCAGTGTCAAAAGAACTGCATCTTCATTAATTTCCTCTTAGTTAAAAAATGAGAATAACCCAGAGGTTCCTAACAAAAGCCTTTAACAAAGTTCCTTGTGTACGAACGAAAAAATCTACAGCTAGAATTAAAAAAGGATCATGCTTCTGACTTCTGAATGGGTACCTACTGATGAGGAGTCTTGTCTCAGAGAAAAACCCTTGCTACTTCCGTCACACAATTTTGAACGCATTTTGGTACTTAGCTCACGGCTGAATCGTGTTTGATGCTAGGAAGCAGAATGTGGTATGCTCGCTTTGATGCCAGCAAGCAACATTTCCACTTCTCCAGCAAACCATCAGATGGTCGCGTTTTTCCTTAGGTGGCTCAGCTCCACTCATTTAATCGAGAAAAAAAACCCACTTCGAACAGAATAAAAAAGAAATAAACAAACGGGAAAACGGAATAAAAAACAAAAAAAGGTGTTGTTAAAAGAAAAACTCAAAATCAAAATGAAAGGACGAGAAGATCTGTTTGTGAAGTTGTGTGCTTCGCACAACTGCCGCTAGCGCTAGGGTCACATTTTGTAATTTGACATCGAATCTCGATTTACGATGCATTCAGCCCGTGGTAAGTCGAATCGTCGTATTGGCCAGTGCGCATGCGCATTGACTCTCATCGAATCCCAGACCATGAATACCCCTATTATGGTTAATTTCGGAAAGAAATGAAGACCACAGGGAAAGAATGCACCAAGTCGATTTTTTGCCAAAAATAGGTTATGACGGTTTTTTATAGATTTTTTCACGGCGGACTCAATGGTGATAACCAAAATGGGCAAAAACGATCCAATATAGGAGAAAAATGCGAGAAACGAAACACCGTACTGGGGAAGAACGCACCAAGCCGAGCGCAACCGGGGAAGAACGTGCCAACTGTCAGGCTCCCTCCCCCAGTTCGTATTCCCCTACCTGATGGATCTCTGTGATTCACGCATTCATGCGGTTTTCCTGGATTTCACATTATTATTTTCACATATTATTTTCGATTGTTAGCGGCGATCATTATTATTTTCTTCATACCAATAAGTTTATATGAGACTAGTGTTTTTTTTCTTGAAAACGGTGAAACAAAAATGAATTTCCTGGATTTTATCCTATTAAAATATTTTGCAAAACTTCTTCGTGAGTGAACTTTTGAAAATACCAAATCATTACTATATATTATTAAAATGTCACGAAACCGTTATGCCCTGATAAAGAGAGAAATCTTAAGGTAGGATACTATGAATAAAACCAGCAATACACGTTCATGGTGCGTTCTTCCTCTGTACAGATGGACCTTTGCAACTTTGGATAGCAATGTGGAGTTTTAAATACTTTTTGCAGTAGTTTTGATTGTACCACCGCATTCTACAGTACGCTGAGATACAAATCCATTTTTTTTAAATTGTATCGACCAAAGTCGAACTAATATTGGGTTTTTGTCGGAAAAAAATGATTTCCTGAAAAGTTTACAAAATGGGACATGGTGCGTTCTTCCCCTGTAGTCTTCAAATGTGTATCGAGTTTTCCGTGGAAAAGAGGGAGTCTAGGAATTTTTGTTAGCATGGCTTGTCTCTTCTGGGTGTGTGGGGGGCGTAGCAGGAAATGTGTTGCATCGATTCATCTTCTTCGTTGCTACAATCACATTTCGTCGCTTAAGAAGCAACATCCCCTATCGACCATACCCCAACTTTGAGGGAAAAAAACTGGTTCATAAGGGCTGTTGCCAATAACGATGTTGATAGGGGTTGTTATCATTTTCTAGTTCCTCAACTCCTTTGTAATGGTGAATTTTTCAACACTACGATGGCCGGGAGGTTTTAGTATTAAATTTTGAAATTCGCCACTACAATGCCCTTGCGCTTATGCTAGGAGTATCCAAACTTTACTTACCGTGGTTTCTACGAGTAGTGAAACGAGTCAGTAGGAAACGACGAGGATGACGCTGAATAGGTATCCCTTTGGGGATTACCGAAAAATGCCTATCTTTGTCCAACTTGAGATTTGGTAAGTATTTTTCCTCTAAGACTTCTTTCACTTTTCCCGTTATTGTGTAATAATTTGTACCTTTGTATTTAATAACTTTTCTTTCTGTTTCAGGTTCTTCGAGATTTCAGCAAGTCTAAGGTAAGTACTTTCAAGTTTGTTTCTACGTTAATGACTCTACTCTGGTTCTCACTATGATTCTCAAGGTAAGTATTCTCAGGCAAGTATCTACTATTACTCTATTTTACACCAGGAAATTGATCGGGGAATGTACCAATAACAACCACAGGTTATGCAACAAAAAGGAATCCTGTTTAATTATCCAGGTAAGTATTTCAATCATAAAATAATAAAAGGAACAATTCAACTTGGGACTAAGGTACCCTCACTAATAATTAATTATTGACTTTAATTTCTGAGGGCCCTGATGGGGATAACCTCCAAGATCATAAGCCACGTGATGTTTCGGAACTTAGAAAGGGGAACATGAACATAAGCACGTGGTGTTTCGAAACATGAAATTGAACACGTGGTGTTTCGGACCATGAAAATATAACAAGTCCTAGGGACGAAAGAAAATCATTAGGAATCAACATACCTAGGTGGAACGTTAGAAAAGAGTTTTACAAAAATAATCAATTTACCAATACTGGGTTTTTGCGAGAGAATCCGTTGGGTATGGTCCTTTTTGGGAATGCGAGGGTCGGCCGTTGGTTGCTGGAAGCTTCAGGAGGGCGTATCGTTCACTGACAGTTTCTAGGAGTCAACTTCTGGCTTTCAAACGAATGTTCAATCGGTTTGGCGTTAATGTTCAAACTCACTGAAGTCACACAGACTTTCCACACAGACTTTTCACACAGACTTGTCACACAGACTTTTCACATAGACTTTGGGTGGTGAGCGGCTCAATCAAGACACGACTGAGGCGCCGCAGTCGCGTTGCCCCAGCCGTGCCCCTCTCTCACGTGACCTCCCCACTCCCCCATTTTGCAGCACTAGTCTGTCCGGTGCTGCCTCCTGGCGGGGCGCCTGCAACCTCCACTTCCATGCCCTCCGTTTCGCATGGAAGGCCCCTTTTGAGCCTCAACTTCGGGATGGGTGGAGGCGGCAATTCTCGTGACGGCCCGTCACACCTTCATCTAAAGGGGAATAATTTGAAGCCAAAAACTCAATCCTACGGGAGAAGAGGAATAGAATAACCTAAAATCAAATTTTCGTAAAACTGGTTGATGAGGGTGTTGCTTCTTAGGCGACGATTTATTGTCGTTGATTATTCCGTGAATATGACCTTTGTTTGAGATCTAGGTGAATAATCTTAGGAAAAGATGTATCTGTGAGTGAGTGACATCAAAAGAGACCATTACCTCCTGAGACCACCAAAGTCCATGGAATCAAAGAACGAAAGTTATCTCCACCTCACCACCTCTCCACCCCACTGCTCTACAATTCATCCACTGACTTGGGAGATCAGTTCAAAGCCATCGCTTGTTCAAACCGAGTTAAAAGCCATTGCTTGCCGAGAAAAACCCAGTTTGCGTGCACGAAAGCTTCCACTGGAGCCTGAAACCTCGACTCTGTGATCTGGTTGCTCCTGAGGTACCTACCTGCAGCTGCTCTCGAGGTTCCTGCCGCGACCCAGAAGTCCAGCAAGGTATCGAATGAAGAGGGAGAGAGGTGATTGGACACTCATTTTATTCCATCAAGGACCCCCAAAATCGAGACGTCCTCGTGGAGACTCCGACGTCACTACAGCAGGCCCCACTACAAGCAACGCGGATCATTAATTTTCAATTTGGAGAGGACTTCTCTCAAAGACTTTAGTTTCATTTTTTCATTTAAGTGTATACCTAATCATACCTTCTGTAACACCGCTTCCAGTTCAGCAGGCCTGCAGTAGGTTAGGTTATCGATACCTTTCTTCATTATAGAATTTATTACCAAAGTTTACCTATTCTTTTTCTACCTATTTCAAGTTAATTTCAATACGTATTAGTGTTTCAAATTTACAGTCCAAAATCATCGAAGGCAAGGACATGTTACCTGCAAATCCTTAGAAGGATCGCCCTACATGCTGAACAGCCTTTAACCTCCCTATTAGTTCCTACTCCTATTAGTTTCTCAAATTCGTTTGGAAAACATGCTATTTGACCAAGAAAAGAACAAATTTGCTCAATACTTGGTTTGAATGATTAAAAGTGCCAACGTTTCACGCTTATTTCAGGTGGGCTTCCGCAAGATAAGGGGATGGGTCTGGTGGCGCTGCTGGAGGGCAGATACTACTTGCAAGGCGTCCTCAGTGAGAACATCGAACAGGAGTTCTCCGTTGTCACCAACGTCTCTGAACACTCGACTTGGTTGAAGCAGGTGGTCGCTAAAGCCATGGACGACCTACAGTAAGATTCTACTAACAACTACGGAGCACCCATGAATATATTTATAGTATGCAGGGTGTCTCAAGGACAGCAAATCTTCGGGGGTCGCTTCTACTACTAATTTAAGTAAGAAAATGACTCAACAGTTTTGTTTTAACCCCTTGTTTTTCCAAGTTTTTTCAATTTTATGATTTGTTTGTGTTTTTGACCTTATGTCACTAAAATTGCCATCTATGTACCTTCATTTACAGTAAAAATTTTAAAAATAAGGGCATCGTTGGAAAAGGCGTTTTTCCAATTTTCCATCTTTCTAGTGTTTTCAAAAACTATTTGTGGGGTTCTGATGGGTGAAAAATCAACTCATAAAGTATCTTTTGTCTTTTTTTTTTGGTTGTTAAGGTTTTACTTCCGCAAAGGTTTTCCACGTACCTCAACACCAAAAACTCATCAAAGACCTTAGCTTTCCAACGGTATAATCAAAAAATATTTTACGAACGAATGAGGAATTTCACCATGTCGGAATTTCCTATTTTTGACCCCAAAATCGGATTCAGCACCTCGAAAAACCTCCTAAGGCAAACTTTCTGCCCGAACTTCCTAATTTACGAATAAACAAAACAGTGTCGAAAATACGAACGTTAAAAAAAAACGGGAAAATGACGTCATCCTGGAATAGTTCATTTACGGCTGCTTGAAGCGCTGAGATCGAGAAATCTATAGTCCCCAGATGCAAAATTTCACGAAACAGTAAAGTTCGAAATCGAAAAACTGAAGAAAAAAATAGAAAAAGCAAGATGGGGAAAATTAGGTTTCCCCTGTTTTTGTTTGATAACTTTCCTCTTACAAAACACGATTTCGTCGTACCGTCAGGCAACACTGGGAGGAGATGGCGATCCGAACAGCCCAATCAGCGAGCGTTCCCGCTTCACGTCCGTTTTCCCGGTTATTTTTTAAATCATTAATTTTGATTGTCTCCCAAAAATGAAAGGAGACTTATTTTCCAAAATCGGCCAGATTTTCATCTATCCCACACCATTAACTATTCAAGAAAAATGCAAACAGAATTCGGTGAAATTCCTCATTTAGGAGAGAAATTTGTGTTGAACGCAGAAAAACGTGAATTTTTTCAAATGAAATCGTCGTTTTGACGGGGTGAAAGGTGGGAAGAGCGACGGCGGAATAGACCAAGGATGCCGTGATTATGCCATCAAAACGTCGATTTCGTTTTTTAAAAAATCACGTTTTTCCGCGTTCAAATACAAACTTATCCTCTAAATTCGTTTGTAAAATATTTTTTGATTAGTCCATTGGAAAGCTGAGATCTTTCCTCAGTTTTTGGTATTTTTACGCTTGACTTGTGAGTGGTCGGGGGTTAATGAAATTAAATAATAGTTTATGTACTTAATGAAGTTGTATTGTATGAAATGAAAGGTACTGGACTTGAGTCGGCTTTTTGAAGGATTTTGGGTGTGAAGGGCAATGGGTCCATGAAGTGGCTGGTCAATAATGGGGTGTGCGCATGGGTCGGAAAAACTGTTTATTGTTATTTTTAATCTAAATTAGACCTCATTCTGAGAATTTGGACACCAACCGCGACCTTCTTGCGTGAGAAGACCTTTTTCTATGATTTTTCATAGTTTCGAATGTTTATGACGTCCCAGTGGGCTGGGGGGTCCCACTCAGGCGGGAGGGACGCGTGACGTCATAAACATTTGAAACTTTGAAAAATCATAAAAAAACGTCTGCCAAGTTGGGTGGGCAGTATAGCTTCCTCACTCATTATAACATGGACGTATAGAATCAGTTGGCCAAAAAATTATGATTCAAAGAGTTATTGAATACCAAAATATTAGCGGTCCACCGTCTAGGACCTAACCCACACAATCCCTGATAATTTCATCGAAATCGGTTGAATAGTTGCGGAGTTTTGGTTGTAACAATAAATTTAAAGTTCGCGCATGCGCAGCGGCTATTGCTTGACCAATTTGATTGAAACTTATAGGGTGTCTCTTAGAAGTTAGTCCCTAACTAACCTCCAAATTTGAGCAAAATCGGTTCATTAGAAACCGAGAAACCGAGGTCCCAGGAAATTCACGTTTGCGCATGCGCACTCGCTCCTATTGGTCCGAAGGTGCTGAAATTTATAGGGGACCGTCTAGGACCTAACCCGCACAATCCCTGAAAATTTCATCAAAATCGGACCACAGGTTAGTATAGTTTTGCCCGGGACAAGGATTGACCACAGACAGACCGACAGACACGGAACCAAAATTGTTCGGGAAGCTCTAAAACGCAAAAAGCAAGTGGAAATTTTGATTTTGGAGGACATTTTTTTTTTTCACTTCTTTCACGAATACAAAGCTTCCCTACCTTCGGTAGTGAGGAAGCAAAAGATCTATTCATCCAAAAAGAGAACGGCTGGTGTCAAAATTCTCAAGATGAGGTCAACTTTCGATTAAAAAAAAAAAAAAAAATGAGGCGCACCCTGCATTGCGTTACTCGTTACGACAGGGATTAGTGCACAACTGGCGAACAGGGATGCCGCAGGTCGGGAGCGCGGGATCTGCTGTGGTCAGCAGATTCCGTCCCCCTCCTCCTAACAGTATTACGGTAAGTACCTACGTGGAAAACCATGAGGAAGAAAAACCTTAACATCCAAAAGGAAAAACGGGAGATTTTTCCCGATTTGACAACAATTACTTCACTCAGAACTTTCATCCATCATAACTCCTCAAATAGTTTTTTTAGGCAATAGAAAGATGATAAATTTGACTTCTTTCCAACGGTGCCCTTATTTTGCATTTTTACGTTGAATTAAGGTAGTTTCGGTAATTCAGTGACATAAAGTCACACGAAAAAATATTTATATTGAAAAAACTTGGAAAAAACAAGGGGTCAACACAAAATTGCTAAGAAATTTTCTTACTTGAATTAGTAGTAGAATCGACTCCCAAAGTTTTGCGGTCCTAAGCATGGCCCTGTATACTATGAATGTAGTAATAGTATGAATTCTAGTAAGCTAGTAGCAAACAATGTTGGGGGGTTTGAGAATGTCTGCTAAAACGAGCATTTGAAGAAGCTAACCATAGTAGGGGAAGTCGTTAGGGTTGGTGCTAAATCCCTCCCACTACTCGAAAAATTCTGGTCGACGTCAATGATTTTTTGTTGAAAATTATAATCCATAAAAAATGCATTCACCCTAGCCCCCCCCCCCCCTGTTCACCCAAGCTCTCCCGGTGCTACAGTACCTATGAGGACGTCGAAACGACACATCACATTAGTAGGTAGCCAGGAAATGGCCTAAGTTTGGGCAGCCTAGCCATATTGTTGGCCTGACACGCGGTGTTGCCATTCTACTGGAGGCGTCTGTGATTCTTTGCGTGAGGCTGGTTCATCTCAACGTCCTACTTTGATGTTGTTTATGGCAACACCAAACAGTTCACAGACATTTTGTAGCACTTGCAGCTCTCTCACATTACACCTTCCTGAATATCTTAATATCTTGGTATTGTTCTTTAGCCTGCTCTTCCCTGGGAGTTAGTTTTCTATGAATACCTTTTTTCAACACTTGTAAAGCCATTCGTTAATGTGTTTAATATGTTTTCTATGTTGGTTACAGATGTAAGAACATGTTTATTTGCGCTAACAAGGCGTGTATAGTACATTCGAGGAAGTGCGACGGTTTTGATGATTGCGGAGACGGATCTGACGAATCGTTTATCGAATGTGGAACCCAGCCATTGTCCTCAACAAATAAATACAGGTAATTTCATGGACAACCATGATGAAATAGTGGTTTTTAAGGTTCAATCCACTCATAAGTAGTGAGAGGTGGAGGTGCAACTCGCGGGTGTGCGTACACATAATCAAGAAGAGGTGATCCAGTGAAAAGGGGTTCCTGCTCTCTGATTGAGGAGGTTCGGAGGTTTTCTTACCATTCCATGCTGTGAGCTGTGGGACATAATATCGATAATCGGTATTGTTGTGTTTTGGATTATTGAGGTGTGCAAAAAAAAATCTAACTAAAGTTGTGCCTGACTCCAAGAATTGAAAGAAGAAGGTTTTAATGAATTTACGGGAAGTATATACTCAAAATTTTGATAGAGGTTGTGTCTGAATCAGTGGCGGTTCCTGCCCCGAAACTCAGGGGGTGCACAGAGATCAGGAGAGGCTATCGAGAAGAACAGAATAAGTGATTTTCTCTGCCAAATAGAAATTTCAACGATATGCAAATGGGATAAATCTTGGTAACTTTTTCATCTTAAAATTGCAAACGGTACTAAATACGTAGTAAATAGACACGAAACATGTTCTCTAGTGGTTAACAGAAATTCTGAAATACTTAATCATCAAAGGTCGAAACCCAAGAAATTCATCCATCTAATTGCAATAGCTGAAATGTATATTTGCCCGTGACGATTCAGAACATCGTCCAATTCGGAAGAAAAATTAACGAGCCCCTTGAAAACTCCGAGATTCGAAGAATCTTCCCTCTCATCATGCCCACGCAGGGCTATTTTTCTAACCGTTTCGTTTTTTTTTTTTTTTTAATCAGATTATGACGATGTGCACTGTCGAGTTGTTGCATTATATTTTGACGACACACGCAAATCTACCAGAGCGTTCTTATGGGAGACAGCCAATGCGTTTTTCAATTTTTTGGCTAAATGGGAGATCACTTATGCCGTCTTTAACTCGAGCCTCATTTCGGTTGGAGAACAAAGTAGGCGAAATTGTCAGTTAGTCACTTCACACCCACAAAGCCAATCTACCTTCTTATAATAGTCGACATTAAAACTTACGGTACGAATCTGCACGGTTTCTGAAATCTGCACGGCAAATTTCAACATCTACTGGAGTCCAGGTAGAGACAGCAAAGGGCTGAAAGTTTCTCGAATGTCGCACTTTTCCACAATCGACATACGCAAATAGTTTACTTTACTTTAATGTAAACTACTCATGGTACCTACAACACTCCTAATAATCACAATACTTTGATCAAAACGGTGTGTACCGAAACGGTAGTAAACCAAAAACGTAAAACGGAATTCCCTCATCAGGTTTGTTTGTTTATGGATGGACGGATGCTCTATTTAGGTTGCCAAGGAATTCCGTGATAGGCAATAACGAGAGGGGGGAGTCCCATTAGTTTGTTTGTTTACTTATTACTCTACAAGGAAATCCGGATTGCAGAGCTCTCTGACGGGGGAGCAACGAACCAATGCTGCTCAAGACGACAAAATGTCCTGCTCTCTGGTTGGTCAATCTCACGTGCCTGCCTCCCTCGAATGACGTCACCCTCCCCAGAAATGGTGCAAAGGAAAGGTGATGCTCCAGACGGGTGTGATTGGTCAGAAAAGAGGGAGCTCCCGCCAGTTTTCGCGCGTAGATTCAACTAGCACAGTGCCTACAATCGATCGTGTCTTCTGTCACTAGCCAACTTACTCTTGAAACGAAGAGGAACGAACTTTGCATTTTTTTTTTCTTTTTTAATTGGCTGGGGGTGCACATGCGCCTATGCTCCTATCAGTAGCCGCCCCTGGTCTGAATGTTTTCAAGGGAATTGTTGAATAGTTTAGGCCCAGGCTATAATAGAAACCGGCTTGCTAAACTATTGAGGGAAAAGGCTTCTGGTCTATGGAAAACCGGATTACCTTAGAATGACTTTACTTTATTGAGAATTTACGTTAATTGAAGATTGCAGATGTGTAGCCTCTGGTCTTTGGAAAACCGGCGAGTTTGAGTTGACTAGGTGTTGAGGTTTTAGAATCGAAGTGTCGCTTTTCCTCGGGAATCAGACTCATATAGTGTAGGTACCCCTACTCTCCGGGAAGTGGACTAGGCGTCCGTTGAGGTTTTTGTCTGGTGACCTGATTTCCGAGGGAAAGGTACCGTTCGTTTATTTGGAAAATACGATATTCCTGAGAGTCACAACAGGTATCATCAATATATCGGCAAAGCAACATCGATATATCGGACCAAAAATATCGATAATCGATGATTAAAAAAATATTTATCAATAATACATTTAATGTATTATTATTGACTAATTTGTTTGTTATTCATCTATTGCATTATTTAATAAAACAGGTTTTAAAAGCAATAATGTTTTAGAACAGCTTTTCCTTGTTAAAATATAATCAAGTTTAAAGATTTTACCCCAATTAGATGATCTTTAGAGATGAAGAAGAAAATTTGGAAAATCATCACTTACCTAACTAAGTAAGTACATGGTTTACCCATTACTTACCTACCTATTTAGTTGATTATCAAACTGGTTTTCACGTTTTCCTTTTCTCATATTTTCTTACTTAGAATCATAAAGTAGGATGAAAAATTATGAACCGATAAAATTGCAGTTTTTTTTATTCATGTACATAGAATTTAAGTCGTTGAAAACAAATCAGCCTTGGAAAATGCAGTAGGTATATATTAGAAAAAATAATGTTCAGGGACGCTCTGGAGAAATAAGAGTTTGGAAAGTGTTTCCCCTTTCATCCTCTTCCTCTCTTGGGTGAGGATTTGCCCTGCTTTTGAGAAGAGACGTTCTGAAGGTACACAGCTATACGAGATATGGGTAACATCTGTTTCTAATTCAAAGGTACAAATCAAGGAGTAACGGAAAACGGAGACGATGTATTGAAGAAGTGAAAACCCAAGAATGTTAGTCTTTTCCCAAACACCCATTTACTGCCTTGGGCTGAGCCACAGTTGACGTGGATGCATTCAACAAAAGTTAGACAAATAAACATATTAGTTGTTGTTGTTAGATGCAACTTTGAGCCCAGAGATCCATCCTGGTATTTAGAAAGAATAATGAAAAAACTTTGGTACTAAAGAAATGCACACTAAAAATATTTAAATTGAAAAAAATATTGACACAAAATAATCGATAATCGATAAATATCGGAAGACTTAACATCAATTAAAAACTTCGATAATCGAAGGCGAAATATCGATATTTCGATATTATTGATAATCGATTGGCATCCCTACCTCAAACCAGATGCAGTAAGGAGGTGAGGTGCGCCACTCTGCATGGGTTAGAGATGGGCGAAATGGTTACATTTGCGTATTAGGTTCCACCGTTACTGCTCTGGGTTGGTAATAGGTTCCAATAACCTGTTATTTATTAATAGGTTATCCCATGGACCTTCTCACAAGCTCATACATACCATTCCAAGGTATCGTTTCTTTTCATTCCCGACCTATGTTCGTTTGTTTATCATGTTATATTGTTATTCCATTCCAAAGTATCATTCCGTTGATCTCTAGTTTTCGTTTCCTATCTGAGTTTCAGTTTTCTATCAAGTTATTCCCAACATATTTACGTGTTAGTGTATTTTCCCTCTTTTTCGATAATAAAAACCCAAGCTACTGTTCTGGCTCCACACATTTTGGAGCCTTCCCTGTTATATAACTATACTAACCCAATATTAATAACAGGGTTATTTTGGTAATAGGTGTTGGGTTTTTACTCGAGGAATATTTTAAGAACGACAACTGACTCACTGACACTTCGTAATTAAAGTTTTATTATAGATTTTACAACGGGAGAACTGAACACGACTGGAATACTAGAAGAGGTAAAGATGGCTGGAGCCTGCACTTGCGCAGAAGGCTTCAATGCTTACTAGATAAATAATAAAATTAATATTTAGGCCTCCAACACACCCCTGTAATTTTAATATTTATCATTTTCAAATTCATTTAAAATTTTTGATCATGAACAATTCACAAATTCTGAACAGATAGTCATAGTCATTTTAAAGGTACTTGGATTCAGTCTCAAGTTTCTAATAAATACCCATGTAGATCACAATTGTCTTAATTAACATTATTAATATGCGTCACAATACAACTTAAATGACATTAAATTTCAATTTTCAAACTGAAGACAGTATTTCGTCAAAATATACACATAATTTTTTTTTCTTTAATTTTTTTTTTTAATTTACCAATTTACATTTAAATTCATTGAATTTTGAAGGACCTAGCGGTTTAGTTAAAATATCTGCAATTTGTTGGTCTGAAGGACAATATTTTATCGACATTAGTTTTTCATCAAATTTTTCTTTCAAAAAATGATATTTCACATCAATATGTTTCCTTTTGCGATTCATTATGCCAGTTTTCACTAAGCAAATAGTACTTTGATTATCTATTAGCATAGTTGCATTTACATCACCATTAATTAGTTCTTCAATCAAATTTTTCAGATACATCAGTTCCTTACAGGCTTCAGCAGCAGAGATGAATTCAGCTTCTGTACTACTGGTTGCTGTGATAGGCTGTTTTCTCGATCTCCAACTGATGGGACCTCCATAGAAGTAGATCACGTATCCTGAAGTACTTTTAGTGTTAGCGGGATCTCCAGCGAAGTCTGAATCAGTGTAGACTTCCAATTCGGTGACGGATTTTTTTGAGTAGGTTATCCCATGGTCAGGTGTGCCTTTCAGGTAGCGCATGATTCGTTTTACGTTGGCGACGTCTTGTTGTTGGGGATTTTCCATATGCCTGCTGCAGTATCCAACGGCAAAGCTTATATCTGGGCGTGTTTTAGTAGCCAGATATAATAAGCAACCGACGGCTTCGCGGTAAGGATAGTCCGTAACTTGATCTGAGACAACTTTCGAATCCTTGTATCCAACTAGAGGTGTCGGTGTGGGTCTAGCATCTTGCATCCCAAATTTTTCGAGCACTCGTTGAGTATAGGATTTTTGAGTGATCCTGACGAAGTCATCTCCAGATTCTATCTCCATTCCAAGAAACGAAGTGGGGTTGTTCGTTGACGTCATCTCAAACTCACTTTTCAAGTTTCCAAGGACAATATTCATTTTAGTTTCGTCAGTTCCAATCAGAATCCCGTCGTCGACGTAGATTGCGAGTAATAACGATCTGTCACTGTTCACAAAAACACAGTGATCAGTTTTCAGTTGATTTAATCCTTGCTTTTTCAAAAAATCGACAAAGCGATGATTCCATCGTTCTGGGGCTTGTTTTAATCCGTAGAGGGCTTTATGAAGTTTAGCAATTTTACCTTTAGTTTCGTACCCTTCAGGTAGTGACATGTAAATGTCTTCTTCTAACAAGCCATACAAAAAAGCAGTTTTTATGTCGAATTTCTTAGTGAAGTAACCATTATTGGCTGTCAGTGCTAAGATAGTTCTTAGAGCGTCACTTCCAACAACAGGGCTGTAGGTTTCTTCAAAATCAATTCCATGTATCTGTTGGTATCCTCTCACTACTAGTCTTGCTTTATGTCTTCCATCTTCTTTCATTTTAGTACCCATCGGCTTGACAGGATTTTCTTCCCATTGGCGCAAGATTTATCTACGAGAGTCCAAGTTTCATTTTTATCCAGTGCTAGTTTTTCTTCTTCAATAGCAGTGGCCCATTTTGCTTTATCTATACCCGTTATTGCTTCATGATAGGTCAGAAGTGCTGTATCCGGAAGGTTATCCATTTCATTTTCCAGGATGTAGTCCTTAAATTTATCAGGTTTTTTAATAATTCGTTTACTTCTTACTTTCTGTTCTTGATGAGCTTCAGGTTGTACTTCAAGGTTTTCAGAATTTACTACTTCAGTGGTGATTGAATCTTGAGGAGCGTCCTCAGGACTTGGAAGAATAGGTTCTGGATTCAGATCTTCATCACCAAGCGCGTCATCAAATTCATCTGTGCTTCTTGATTCGTCTTCGCTTTCAAGTTGATCTTCATTTTCATGTTGATTTTCATTTTCATGATGATCTTCAGACTGGAAAGGATAGTCATCATTTACTTGAAAATCAAGATAAATGGGTCGATTTGGGAGGGGGTTCTCTTCCACACTTTCTTTACAGAAATAAACATCCCTCGATAGTACGATTTTTCGTCTATCCTTATCCCAAAGACGATAACAGTTGGTACTATAACCAATAAATGTGAATTTGTTGGCTCGAAAATCTAGTTTTTTCAAGGTTTTTAGATTTTTTGCATAAACTTGACCTCCAAAAAGGTGAAGTTTTGATAGATCAGGCTTGGTTTTATACCACATTTCAGCTGGTGTAGTTGTTACTGCTTTAGTAGGACTTCTATTGAGCAAATATGTGGCGGTCAAGAGTGCTTCACCCCACATTTCCTTATCCAATCTTGAATCAAACAAAATAGCTCGAGTTTTGTCCATCAGCACTCTTCCTAATCGCTCAGCATGAGAATTTAATTGAGGAGTGTACGGAGGAGTATAATCGAGTATTATACCTTTGGAAGTACAAAACTGTTTAAAGTTTGTAGCCACGTATTCTCCACCATTATCCAGGCGTATCTTTTTTACGGTTCTACTCCAAAAATTTTCAATGCTTTTAATATAGTTAATGATAGCTTGTGATACCTCATTTTTACCACGGAGCAGGAAAGTAGCTGAGAAATGGGTGTAATCATCCATTACTGTCACGAAGAAACGGAATCCATCCCAGGTGTTAACTTCTATCGGTCCAATGACGTCAGTATGCAGGATTTCAAGAGGTGCTGAAGCTCTGGTGCGCGTGACACCAAACGGTTTTCGTGTAGCTCTAGCTCTATAACAGATTTCGCATTGTGAAACATTCTGGATCTGATCAGATTTTAGGTTTATGCCGGCAGAGATGTTGACAAGGCGTTTCATATAGTCAGATCCTAAATGACCCAATTTTCTGTGCCATTGCATAGTCAGATTTTCAACACATGCAACAAGAGCTGAGTTTTTATTATGATCAAACACTACTTCAAACAGACCAATTTTATTTTTAGTACCTTTTAGAACAATTTCGTTATTTTCATAAATGTCCACCTGATCATCATGAAAAACGACTTTACCACCCTTGTCAGTGATTGCTGGCACTGACAGAAGGTTTTTAGAGAGATCAGGAGCAAATAATACGTCAGACAGGTGACACTCAGGAGTTTCAAGTGTACCTATACAGTGAGCATGCATTGAATCGTTACCATTAGCGACACTGATTTCAGTTTTTACTTTACGTTTTTCCAGCAGGTGACTATCATCATTGGTCATGTGTGACGATGCAGCAGAATCGACAATCCATTTCATTGAATCCGTTGAGTCATTCCCACGACGTACAGTTAGAAATGCTGCAGGCCTGTTGTTCTGTACCTTGTTGACATTAGGTTTATCACGGAAAAAACAATCTTTTGGGTCATGATTATTTTTGGTGTTTTTACAGATATGACACCGAAGGTTTGTTTGTTTTTGTTGACTTTTGTATCCGTTTTTATTATACCCAACCTTTTTCTTATTCCAATTTTTATTTTTAGTTGGTTTTATTAGGTTTGGATTGGAATAAAATGCTACGGGAGTCTCATTATCAGTTTTTTGTTTTAGGGCCTCTTCAGTCAAAAGACGAGAGATGAGATTAGCCATAGTTTTATCATTTTTAGAAGTCGAGTTCCAAGAAGTAATAAACGTAGAATAATGGGCAGGAAGCGACGATAATGTTTTGGCTATCAACATAGAATCATCGATTTTATTTGGTTCCAAGCTATTGAGTGTACATGCAATGTTTTGAAGTTTACTGATATTCGTAGCAACATCAACTTGTTGATCGAACTGATAAGAGAAGAACGATTCAAAGGCATTGTTTTTCTGATGCTCGGAGTCGCGTTCGAATATAGAGCAAAGTTTCTCGTACATCTCGGCAGAAGTTTTGCACATCAAAACATGCATACGGCACTTTTTATCTATGGTACCTATAATAGCTTGGCGAGCCCTAGCGTCTTTACGTTTCCACTCAGCTTGTTCATCAGGTTTCGTGAGCGAGACAAATTTAGATTTTCCGTCAACAATTTCCAATGACCCTCTAGCTTCAAACAGAATTCGAATCTCGAACTTCCAAAGAGGGAAACTCGCGATGTCCGACAATCTGTCGACATTGACGATTTCATTATCGAGGTCGAACGACATGGCGGAAGTAAGGAAGAACAGGCGGCAGATTCAACAGGTTCGTTTTAGGTTCAGGCGAATCTTACCTTTGCGCAGATCGTACCAACTTTATCTGGAACCACGGACTGCTACCATGTTGGGTTTTTACTCGAGGAATATTTTAAGAACGACAACTGACTCACTGACACTTCGTAATTAAAGTTTTATTATAGATTTTACAACGGGAGAACTGAACACGACTGGAATACTAGAAGAGGTAAAGATGGCTGGAGCCTGCACTTGCGCAGAAGGCTTCAATGCTTACTAGATGAATAATAAGATTAATATTTAGGCCTCCAACAATAGGTTCCAAGCAAAATTAACGAAACCCGGTAATAGGTTATTTTCAACTGTTACGTTAAATACCACCCATCTCTAGCATAGGTGCATATTAGGGGTATTCATGGTCCGGGAGACCATGACCATGTAATTCGACGTCGAATTACTAAATGTGATCCTAGCGCTAGTGGCAGTTGTGCGAAGCAACTATCACAACATCAACAAACAGATCTTCTCGTCCTTTCATTTTGATTTTGAGTTTTTCTAAGTTTAATTATTTTGTAGGAAGATTTGCCAGCTCCCATACCTACATACAGGAGGATTCTACGTGAAGGACAAAGACAGAACTTGCTCGGGCAGCGACTGTTATTTGGGAGGCGGGGAAGAAGTCAGCACAGGCCAAAGTGTACGGGTCTCTTGCGGACTCGGAACAGCAGCGCCCGACAGCAACCCGCTTGGCGCCTACGCCTGCCTCAGCAGTGGCGATTGGTCCCCAGAGCAACCGAGGTGCATGCGTGAGTCCATAAATAATGCCCACGTTTTTATGATGGATTCTGGAAAGTTGACCAAGTATCTAATGCGCTTGCATAAACCAGATTTGCGCCTTAGTACGCCTGTTTCAATAGGCCCCCGAGCAATCAAAGTTCTTCAGTAAGTGACAATGCAGGACTTAAAGAACATCAACTTTACTTGATAGAAACGTATACTGTAAGCCATAAAACCTCAGTACCTACTTGGCACCCTTCTGACCTTGTATTCATTGCCTGTTTGGCTCCTCGTCAAAGGATTGGTCCTCTGAGCAATCTATAATAGAACTGGTTTATCTGAACGTAGGTTTTATTTAGCGAATTCATTTTATTATAAAGCCTGTAAGATACTCTTACAAAAGTTTTTGTCGATACTCAATGACTACGGGGTCAAAAACGGAAATTATCTTGAAGATGATGTAGTATATTTGTTACTGGAACTTCCGTAGTAACTCAAAATAAAAAAATTGAAATTCAAATTAAAGAAATAATACAAAAGCTCACCAACAATGCTGGGTTTGTTCTAAGGGAGGATTTCGCGCGCTCAGAGTAAAACATAGACTAGACTCCCGGTGAAAGTTGAGAGGAGAGAGTGCTGTTGCAGCGCTATCTCTCGACAGGCCATCGTAGCTTTCAGACCTTCCAGTAGAGTCGCCTGTTACCATGAAGTTACTACTCTTTCTTTTATACATTACATGAAATTTCGGACGTGACTAGCCGAAAAGTGATTTTCACGAACGTTATGAATGGCCATAATATGAATTATATAAAATAATAATAGAGAAGATGATATAATATGAATGATAGAATGAGCTAATATGAATCAATAATAATTTAACTGAAGTTACAACATATCACATTTACTCACTCCCTCTTCATTTGGTAGCAAACTTAAAATATGTATGAATATTTAGGTATAGAGTTATAAAGATGAATTGATCACTGAAAAAAATTGGACTTTATCGAAGTATCAAATACATAAAATCCCAACCGTAAGTGCATGTCGCCGATTGTCTGGGAAACCCGGGTTCGATTCCAGGCCGTGACATCAAATTTTTTTCACATATCTACGATGTGTTTTTACCTGCTTGTAGCAGGCTTTTCAGATAGTTGGGTAATAATTAAAGAATGTTCTAATGGTTAGCTAATATCTATCCGTCTGGTCTATAATAGAGAGGAAAAGCACTTTATTGAACATTGCAGAAGAAATGAAGGTGGACAAGGACTCCAGTAGTTGTCGAAACGTAATGGAATTGCCGAAAGTTCAATTTGAGTTGTTAAAAGTTCAAATTGGTATGCCAAAAGTTTGCCAAAAATTCAAATTAATTTATGCCAAAGGGTTTTTTTTGCGAGTGTGCGAGCAAGCGAGCGTGAATGAGTGAGGCGTTAATCTTGTGGGAGCCAAATTGCTGCTCTGTCCTCCATTCCTAGTCCTCGGACTTGTTTCCTTGGGCCTCTTAGCCTCATGCACCAGGCTGAAAGCTGAAGCTGGGAGCCCGAGAAGCGTTCTGATTGGTGGAGCTCCAGGCCGTAGTTCTAGATGAGTGCAACAGATCGCGTTCATGATTGCTTGTTCCTAACCTCATCGCCATATTTTTCTCCTCGGGGCGTTACTGGCCGCATCTAAGTAATGAGTTTGATAACATTTAGTTATATTCTCGATCTGTATGAAATGATTATAAATGCTTGCATACGAGTCTGCAACACATTGGGACATTTTCATGTCAACCACTACACAACATGGTAGTGAAGTAAGGTTGTTAGTTCATGTACCCAAGCATCAAAATAAGAAAAAAGTTGATTGTTCTCTACGCAACACAGTGTTTATTGGTCGCGTGAGCAAGTTTTCGTGACGATTTTTCAGTTAGTGTGCCAAAGCAAAGACATGAAAATGTCAAAAATTGAGCGATTTTCAATAATTCGCTTGGTTTCAAACGTTTCTATGGGTGGCAGTTGTCGATTGAACATTTGAACTACTGGCAATAGGGACAACAACTAATGTCAGGGCAATTTGGAAAATACCTATCATCTCGATTGGTTTAACTAAGTATTTCTTCAAATCTAAATGGAAAGTTATCCATTTCTGGACATTCGAATGGATTTGAAAAGAAGTGAAGCGGCATGAAGAGAGTATGGCCTCCCCCCTCCACTTCAGATTCCGTAGTAGTTCTTTAGCTGAAAGTAGATGGCACACCTGAGGCAGCCTCAAAAATGCTTGCACGCCATTTTAACATTAGCTTTCTCCTCTGTTAACTTGTCTCCAGTACTCTGTGGCCTCATGGAAACCACTCGATGGACGGAGAATTGAGTTTTCACTCGCGTACATATCATCACTTGAGCGTAGGATTTGGACCATTTATTGGCAAGGCGTAGGGAGGAATTCTTGGGAAAAGCGTCATACTTTTTATGCAAAGCTTTATCGCATGAAATTACGAGTGGCGTGAAAGACCCTCTCAGATCTTCGGCTATTCTGTCGTATTTTGCATGCTTGGCTTGGGCAGCATGGCGAGAGATGGTGGGCCAGTCCATGGAAGTGTAAGAGACTGCGTCAGCGTTTATAACGCGGGTATCAAAAAACGCAGGTCTCTTACGGTCCCACACACCATGATCTGTCTATAATATATTTATGTATGTGGTTATTTAGTTACAAAGTGCGGATTTTTCAGGTGTTTACTTGAGGCCAATCATCCCCTATTTTGATCAGTTTTCTCTACTAGATATCAGCTACAGCGATTATAGCAAAGGGGGGAGTGATTGTTCACGTTTTTCTGTTCACCAATTCTACTGATTTTTATTTTGAACAGCAGAATGAACTAGGTTGGCGAAGTAAGATCAGATTGGCTCTCCTCCGTGTATTTCATTCCCTTGACGTTATTCTCCTACTGTGGCCAAATGTTGAGTGAATACAGCCGATTCTAGTAGGTAACTGAATGTGGCCGTACTGTGTATTAGCGTCCAACAGGTCGACTTGATCTACTACTTGGTACTTATTGGCGCGGACTTGTAGAGGTAGAGACTAGGTAGAGCTGATGTGATGTAGTTCAATCTCATTTTTAACGATTCTGTCAGTAAATTGACACTAAAACGTATGATGAATCTTTTCCAACAGCACAATGCGAACCGCTCGTCAAACCTCACGTGAACGTCAAATGTGAATACAACTACGTGGCGGTGAACTGCAGCAACTACATGAGACCGGGTACTGTAGCAACTTACAAGTGCGATTTGTTTTTCACCCTGAAATACGATCTGGTTCGTGGCGACACCAATTGTCTGGAAGAAGGAAAATGGCTCAACGACCCCCCAGAATGCGACCCAGGTAATTGAATTAGTATATTCCCTTTAGTTTCCCAATAGGTAGTATACAGACGCTAATAATTAGCGTCTAATTATTATTATCTAATTAAATAACTTGATAGTCTAATAATTAGTAGTACACAGACGCTAATAATTAGCGTCTAATAATTATTATCTAATTAAATAACTTGATAGTTCATGGTTAACACGTTGAACACGGATCGCGTCTATGTCACGCAAATCGCGGGGTCCCTGTGGCTGGCCGCGTCTATGTCACGCAAACACCTCTCGCAAAACAGGTTCAAGAATATCTGCTCCTGTTCTTTCGTTCTCAGTTTCCACTCTTTTCTAGCATTTTTTCGTGATAGATGAACATATTATGAGTTGAACGGTTCAATCCGGAGCTGAATCGGTCGAGGTTGAAGGTAATTGAGCAGTTATCAAAGTGACACCTTATCTTTGTGTGCTCCTCCGGTAATTTTTTTATGTTTTCACATTTTTCATTAATTTTTACGGAATAATTCACTCTTTTTAAGGTTGATCGACATTGTTTAATTGTTGGTTGTGTCAATAATCAGCTCAATCCTCTCATAAGTTTCATACTTTCAGTTCGTTATCGTGAAAAAGACACAGTGGTTCGACTCCGATTTTTTTTGTGTTTCACTCGGTTTTTCTGTTTTGAATCTTTGCCAGAGTACTCTACAAAGCTCCCAAAAAAGAGAAGACTCGTTCTGTTTCCAGGTATGGAATAACTAGGTATTATATTGTCGTACATGATTGATTCCTACCCATTCTATGCACCATCAACCTATCTCCCTTGCAAGGGCCGCCAGAATTCGCGTCCAGTGGACGGGCGGCCTAAGCCAACCCGCTCACATAGGGGTTGATTTCCCATTCAAACTGGAGCAACTTGACACCACCGCTGGCCGCGTCACGTTGACGCCGAGAATAAATTCTCAAAATTCTCAACTTTTTTTAACATGTTTAATGTTTTAGGGCTGGGGGTCGTTCTGTGAATTCCGATACGCAAATTTGCAACGTTTTTCTTAGTTACCACGGACCGATTTCTTAGTTACCACGTTATATCGGCTCCATTTGGGGTCTAGTTGTACCAAGATGGTCACTGATCAGCTGAGTGAGCTCCAAGGCCATTTTCTCTCCTGTTGAACGCAGGAAGCTGAAATTTGAGAAGCAGGGTCAATGGAGAATGCTGAAGGCGCCTGAGTGGTCATTGATCAGCTGAGTGATCGGCAATCTAATTTCTCCCTTGCGAGGGAAAAACATTAAACATGATTTAATGTTTTTCCCTCGCAAGGGAGAAATTTTTAATGTCAAAATTTTTGGAAAAATGTACTTTTTAATATAATATATTATGTTTTAATATAACATATTATGTTGCTGCTATAGCGTTTCGTCGAAAAAAAATTTCTCCGCCACAGGGGACCAACGCGTTTTTTTTCCCGCGTGCAAGGTGTTAAATCACGAAGTGAACTTTTATTCATGACATTCAAACTGAGTTGTGTCGTTACTACGTGATGGTATCGTAATAGTACCTAATAAAGTAGTCCTCTACATGTTCTCCCCTCATCTTCTTCCTCATTTGATCCTCGTGGTTCCTGAATCTTCTCCCTTCACCATCTACCTCTAGTTCATAGGTCATGAGCAGAGACCTTCAAAATGTGGCACTTATTTTTGTAAAATGTGGCACTATAAAATGTGGCACTATAAAATGTGGGAATGTGGCACTTATTGTGGCCGAATGTGGCTTTATTTCAGCTGATGTGGTATTTATTTTTTTCAACTTTCCACTCCCTCCCCACCATAAAAGGGATGTTAAACCATTAAATCATGAAACTTGAAAGCATATCAACTACTGTATTATGTATATCAACTATTTACACGTATTTCCAACAAATTTACATGTATTTACATGTTAAATTCAATTATAAAACAATTTGCTGTCACCAATAATCCACTTCTTATAAAGGGTCACGTTTAAACTAGAATCTCTAGGCATATTGAAGATTGAGGAAAAACGAAAATGAGCGCGATATTTACAGTAAGAAACTTCAGCTTGGTATGAAGGACGTGGGAAACAGAAGTGATATGTATACCGAATGGTGCTCCCCGACCCTAATGGATGTATCTACTCAGGTACACATGCTCTTCCCATTATGATCCTGCAACGGACTTTCTAATCCTCTAATCCAGGAAAGAGAATGAGACCCTAACAACAGTCGAAGACCCACGTTGACCTGTGATGATAAATTAATCTTACCTGGTTTTAGCAAACATCCATTCTTCATATTTTTCTGGGCGTTCTCGGGCGTTAGTAAAAATAAGTATTAGTAAAATAAGGCGAAATGTGGCACAAAATGTGGCATTTCAAAGAAATCAACGAAATATGGCATTTTACCGAAAAATGGGCCGAATGTGGCATTTTACTGGTCATGAGTCCCCGATCTGTCGGCCACTACCCCAAGGGTCCATTCCTGTGTGGCTGATAGTTCCCACGCTTCTTCCCCTTCCCCAAACTCCCTCAACCGTATGGTTCAGCTGCTGCTTCATGAGAGCTCGCTCTTGGTTCCACTCTACGCTAGGCATAGCCCATTTTAGGCTGAAAACTCAAAATTTTGATGTTCACATTTTTTTTTTCCATGGATTATTGTTGAAATTGATCTTAGATACCTACTTGAAAACGCTGCAAATCATTGCTCAAAGGTTTATTATTTTCTGTATAGATCACCCTTCTGTAAAGATCACTGGTTCTCCATCAATAGCACCTACCACCATCTGTATTCTCCCTTGACCTTCCCTCTCAAATTTCAGCTTTCTGCGTTCAATAGGATTGAAAATGGCTTTGGAGCTCACTCAGCTGATCAGTGATCTGAAGAGTGAAGAAGATCTCCTCGAATGCTGGAGACGCCTGGAAGAGCACTTCCATTCAATAGGAGTAAAAATGGCTTTGGAGCTCACTCAGCTGATCAGTGATCTGAAGAGTGAAGAAGGTCTCCTCGAATGCTGGAGACGCCTGGAAGAGCACTTCCATTCAATAGGAGTAAAAATGGCTTTGG
Source organism: Apolygus lucorum (assembly GCA_009739505.2). NCBI lineage: Eukaryota > Metazoa > Arthropoda > Insecta > Hemiptera > Miridae > Apolygus > Apolygus lucorum. Next base: position 366,270 of record CM019182.2, read on the forward strand.
AGCTCACTCAGCTGATCAGTGATCTGAAGAGTGAAGAAGATCTCCTCGAATGCTGGAGACGCCTGGAAGAGCACTTCCATTCAATAGGAGTAAAAATGGCTTTGGAGCTCACTCAGCTGATCAGTGATCTGAAGAGTGAAGAAGGTCTCCTCGAATGCTGGAGACGCCTGGAAGAGCACTTCCATTCAATAGGAGTAAAAATGGCTTCGGAGCTCACTCTACTGATCAGCGATCTGAAGAGTGAAGAAGATCTCCTCGAATGCTGGACACGCCTGGAAGAGCACTTCCATTCAATAGGAGTAAAAATGGCTTTGGAGCTCACTCAGCTGATCAGTGATCTGAAGAGTGAAGAAGGTCTCCTCGAATGCTGGAGACGCCTGGAAGAGCACTTCCATTCAATAGGAGTAAAAATGGCTTTGGAGCTCACGCAGCTGATCAGTGATCTGAAGAGTGAAGAAGATCTCCTCGAATGCTGGAGACGCCTGGAAGAGCACTTCCATTCAATAGGAGTAAAAATGGCTTTGGAGCTCACTCAGCTGATCAGTGATCTGAAGAGTGAAGAAGATCTCCACGAATGCTGGACACGCCTGGAGGAGCACTTCCATTCAATAGGAGTAAAAATGGTTTTGGAGCTCACTCAGCTGATCAGTGATCTGAAGAGTGAAGAAGATCTTCTCGAATGCTGGAGACGCCTGGAAGAGCACTTCCATTCAATAGGAGTAAAAATGGTTTTGGAGCTCACTCAGCTGATCAGTAATCTGAAGAGTGAAGAAGATCTTCTCGAAGGCTGGAGACGCCTGGAAGAGCACTTTCATTCAATAGGATTGAAAATGGCTTCGGAGCTCACTCAGCTGATCAGTGATCTGAAGAGTGAAGAAGCCTTTGAGCAATGATTTGCAGCGTTTTTTACCCACCAACATTTTTTGCTTCCTCACTACCGAAGGTAGGGAAGCTTTGTATTCGTGAAAGAAGTGAAAAAAAAAAAAAATGTCCTCCGAAATCAAAATTTCCACTTGCTTTTTGCGTTTTAGAGCTTCCCGAACAATTTTGGTTCCGTGTCTGTCTGTCTGTCTGTCTGTCGGTCTGTCGGTCTGTCTGTCTGTCTGTGGTCAATCCTTGTCCCGGGCAAAACTATACTAACCTGTGGTCCGATTTTGATGAAATTTTCAGGGATTGTGCGGATTAGGTCCTAGACGGTCCCCTATAAATTTCAGCACCTTCGGACCAATAGGAGCGAGTGCGCATGCGCAAACGTGAATTTCGACAGGAAAAATCGACAGTAAAAAGCGAGAGGAAAAAGCGACAGGAAAGTAGCGCTATAAATTTATCATATGCTTGACGACAAATATGCTTGACATCCTCTCCTGTTGAACGCAGGAACCTGAAATTTGAGAGGGCGGGTCAATGGAGAATGCTGAAGGCGCCTGAGTGATCACTGATCAGCTGAGTGAGATCCAAGGCCATTTTCTCTCCTGTTGAACGCAGGAAGCTGAAATTTGAGAGGCAGGGTCAATGGAGAATGCTGAAGGTTCCTGAGTGGTCACTGATCAGCTGAGTGAGATCCAAGGCCATTTCCTCTCCTGTTGAACGCAGGAACCTGAAATTTGAGAGGGCGGGTCAATGGAGAATGCTGAAGGCGCCTGAGTGATCACAGATCAGCTGAGTGAGCTCCAAGGCCATTTTCTCTCCTGTTGAACGCAGGAAGCTGAAATTTGAGAGGGCGGGTCAATGGAGAATGCTAAAGGTGCCTGAGTGGTCACTGATCAGCTGAGTGAGCTTAAATATTACAGTGGAAGAAAGATAAAGAGGGAGAGGGAGCAAAAACCTTTTCAAGGTATGTCACATTTTAGCCATTAGGCTCTAAGCGGAAATCATCCGGGGGTGCAGGGGGCGAAGCCCCCGCCGAGGCGCGCAGCGCCGAGTTTTCGCCAACTGATTCTATACGTCCATGTTACAATGAGTGAGGAAGCTATACTGCCCACCCAACTTGGCAGACGTTTTTTACCTACCAACTTTTTTTTACCTACCAGCTAGGTACTACCTACCACACCATACTGGCTTCACACCTTCACAATCAAGTTTATTAGAAAGAACTAAACGCTTCACACTCGATTGGAAAAATAGAAAGCTTCATATGGAAATTTGATTACTGGTTACGCAGAAGGCAAAACTGTATACAAATCGAAGAAATGAACAGCGATCGCATTTTAGTCCGATAAAATTTGAATGGAGATTAGACCTCTTTTGCGATTCACACTCATGATTCTGTTTTATCGAAGGAAAACCTTCAAGTACTCGTAGGGACCGAACGGTTTGTCCTACAGAGCTCCGGGTGGTCTCAAAAATTTTTAAAAATTCAATACTATTTAAAATTGGTGAAAAAACGATACCTTTATTTCGAGAGTTTTCGAGCTAGGGCACTCTTGAAAATTTCAACCCTAAATTTACACCCCTTAGAAGTGACCTACATCAACCAAAAGCTTCGCGGCACAACTAGACCCTAAATGGAGCTTTAATTCAATTTATTCAACTTCTGAAAACCTGGGTTAAAATACATTTTTGAGAGAATTTGGTCGTTTTGAACATTGAGATTCTTCACAACAATTCAATAACATTATTTTTTACATCAAAGGTACTTACCTCGTTTTCCGAAATGGGCATACCCAGAGTTGGACATTAGCTAACTAATTTATTAGCTAGTTAATTTTTCAACTAATAGCTAAATTAGCTTACAGCTTTTTTTTAATATCTAAAAGATAAATTTAGCCATTACCTGTCGAGGAACAGCTAAATCACCGCAGTAAATCTGTTAGCTATAAGTTTTCGACTAATAGCTAATTTAGCTAGAAATTTTAGCTGTTCCTCGACAGCTAATAGCTAAATATTTAGCTGTTAGCTTCAGCTAAATCGTAGCTAATTTAGCTGTAGCTTTTAGCTGTTAACTATAGCTAATTTTTGCCCAACACTGGGTATACCATTCACCGGGCCTACAAGTAGGCAAATCACCAAGAAGACGATGAAAATAATTTTTTTCGAAGTTAATAATTAATAAGAAATTATTCGATCGATGAACAGGGCGAAACAGCAAAGCAGCTGAATGCGGGAAAAAAGGCGAGCGGGAAAACAATTCTGCGCAGAACCTACTGCGCGCTTCTGCGTAATCGCGTGATCATTTGGCCATGTGAACGCTCTTTTACGCATTACGGACTTTACGGATTACGGACCACCCCCACTTCTCTTTTTGCGCATTACGGATTACGGACATTACGCACCTATGTGAACCAAGCTTTAGACTGCACGTAACCAGGTAACTCGACAATTTTTAAAAAACCATTGAATTTACCATTAAGATGTAATTTGAGAGGCAGTTCGAGCTATCATTTCGGTTTTAGGATACTTTCGTGAAAAAATGGCAGGGCATTATTGTGAATTCCTGAATTAGGAATGAAATTTAAAACTTTAAAAATTCAATTTTTTCTACTTACCTGGTTCTTACCCTCCTCCAGCCATATTTTAACCCAATTTTAGCCATTTTTGAACAATAATAACCTAATAATACCCTAATGGGTAGCGCGAATGTCTTCCTTCTGGCAATCAAACAGAAGGTACTTCTCGTCGGAGGAGGCGAATCTCTTCTCGATGGGCGTCTTATCATTCCCAGGATCTCTCAACCCAACGAGAAGTTCCGTGACCTGATTCATTTGCACAACCAGATTTGTCATTGTGTATAAAGTAAAATGAGTGAGTTAGAGATTTTCTTTGTTAATAAAACTTGATATGCGTTAAAAAATCAAACTTACCTACTGCAGCTGAAAGTTTGAATTGGTTTATAAAGATTACCTTTGTCTGTAAAATAATTAATTTATTTGTATAAAGTTTAATTAAATTTGCCGGAAAATTAATTTGATCTGCAAAAAGATTAACTCTATTTTGAAATACAATAGAACCGAATGGAGATAGGAGATAGATAGCACAAAGACCAACAGTGGGAAAATGCAAGAACAGAAATGATGCGTCTTGCTCAGATTTCCTATCTTACATCAGACTTGGTCTTTTTAGGACGTCCCACAGTAAGACTTGGGCGTCCTTATGCAATCGATCTGGGGTGAAGTTGGACAACACTCAACAGAAAAAAAATAACCACACAGTAATCCGTTTTAGACCATTCTGAATCCAAATCCGCAAAAAAAAAACCAAGGAGTATGTCTGTGTGTGTAACAAAATCTTGTGTACTCTGCACAGGCCTTAGTACTCAACCGATTTTCCTGGTTCTTTTTTTGTTCGACGCGGAAAACTATCTAGTTGTGCACTACGTCGCCGGAATTTCGAATTTTGCCTTTTAAGGGGAGGAAAGGGGGGGTTAATGCTCGAAAAACGTGCGTTTTTTGGGCATAATCTTGTGTCGTCTGCCCAGGCCTTAGTTCTCAAACGATTTTCGTGGTTCTTTTTTCGTTTGACGCGAAATACTATCTAGTTGTGCACTACGGCGCCGGAATTTTGGATTTTGCTTTTTAAGAGGGGGAAAGGGTTAATGCTTAAAAAACGTGCGTTTGCGTGCGTAATCTTGTAAACTCTGCCCAGGCCTCAATTTCCAACCGATTTGCGTGTTTCTTTTTTTGTTTGACTCAAATAACTTCCGAGTTGTACATGATTTTACCAGAGTACCAAAATTCGCAAGGGGAGGGGGTGAGTGGGGGGATAATATTCACAAAATATCCGATTTTTCAATATTTCGGTTCCTTTACTGCTTACTAATTGTACCCAAGCTTTGAAATTGAGGAAAAATTCTCACTATACCTCCGGATTTTCATGAATTATTCTCTGTACCACCATGGAACTAATAGTGGTGCCACCACGGTGCCATGATGCCATAAACCGCTTATTTCGTTTTTTTTTTTTTTTTTTTTTTTTTTTTTTGTTTCACCTTGAATACGGATGTGAACTTCGACGGACTGCCTACCAAAACTAACAGATGAAAGTTCAATGTTACGACGTATTTCCGCTTTGGTGCCAGACTGGCACCATTGTTGGCGTTGGGAGGTGGTGGGAGGGGGGGGGGGGGGTGAACTCGAATTCGCATGTTGGGTATCGTAGATCATGGATTTCAAACTGCTCTTCAGATTCGAGGCTCCCATGCCGCACAGTACTGTGAGTATGTATAAAAAATCGAAAAAACGACCGTCTATTAGTATTGGAGAGGAGTGCAAGAACCTATCCCCAGATAGTCTTTGAGCACGTTTAAATAGGTTTCCTGACCTCACAAGCCTCCTACGGATCACCAGAGGGCAAGTTCCGCGATCATTTATGTTATTAACTCATTTCACCGAAAACGCTAACGATGAACTACCTGCTCATTATGAGTGCGGATACCGTCATATCAACAAGTTGGGTCTTATTGCTCTTCATGACGAGTCAAGGCATAAGTATGTGCTTTATTCACGTTTTTTAAATAATTTTTGAAGTATGAATTTCCCCTAAGCACTCGGTAAAACCGTCACAATAATAATTCCCAATTTTTCTTCTTAAACCTTAACATTAAATAGTGAATTTCTCAAAAAGAGGAGAAATGAGGAATTAGAGCACTTGATGAATGTTTTCTGGCACTATCCCTTGACTCAATCCCGTTGGAATTTGCCGCGACTAGCAGCGACTTTTTTTCTATGAAATTTTCAATACGAATAGAAAGCTTTTAGAAAAATTAAAGTCGCGGGAAAGTGTGGAGAGGAAAAAATCCACATCCTCGCATTTTTCATATCAACAGAAAAGATTATGAAGTCATCAACCAGTATCTGATTAGGGATAACTTCATTTACACGACCACCATCCACAAAACTGATACCTAATGCTGTACCAAGCACATCTAACGCTATGGAAGTGAGTTGTGGAAGCGCTCTCTCCAGCATCAGCAGCGCTAATGACAGTGACGATTTAGATTCATCATTCAGTGTAATGCACTTCTAAAGACATCTAATTATTACCTATGTTTCGGTACCTAAACTTTTGTAAAATTGGTGAAATGTTACTTTTGTTTTGAATTTAAAATTTCAATATTTTTGGGTGATTCTCAAACTACGGGACAATTTAGAGTTGGAAATCTCAAAAATTTTACCTTCTCAATTTCCCCTAAATTTTTTAAAACTACCTTCGGGAGTCTAATATAAAGGTGTTCTGATGTGTGAGCATGCATGATAACCCTTAAGTTGCTCAAAATTTGATTTTATAAATTTCATAGGTCATGACAATGAGGAGAAAACTATGGGGCAAACTTTAGTAACATATTGCTTGTACAGTAACTGTATGATCGACAGATTTCAAGCATATTGTGGTTCAATATCTATTTTTAAATAATTGTGAATGAAAACAATTACCGTGAAACGTTATCACTGGCAGAGAAAATTCGGGAATGTTGAAAAGCTGACTCTGGGACAGGCCACGACAATGACATTTGAGGTACATATCGATTGATTATGCACATGAATTGATCGATTTATAGATCAACTAGGGTGGTGTGATGTAGGCGTGATACCACAAAAACAACTACAAAAAGGTTTTTTGAGAAAAGTTGAACAGAAAATTTTTATTAACAAAGGACATAAATTGTCCCGTAGTTTGAGAATCACCCTTTTAATAAACTCCTTCTAATATTGTTTATTGTGCAATTTTCTTTCCTTAAAATATGAATTAGTATGAAATCCATGATCAGAGCAACTTTCTCTAACAGAACTCTCCACAAATTGATTTTTGATCACTTGCTCCATAAACTCACAGTACTGTGTGCCGCTAGAAATGTTAAGGTGGATAATGGTGGGGGGGGGGCAGTATTTCTTGCCTAAAGTAATAAATAAATTACATCGAGTGAAACAGTTTTATCACTTAACAACTGGTTAAACTGATCTAATGCTTACCCAATGGGACGTCCCTTGGAATGCATGCATTACTAAACAATATGTTTTGTAGGGTAATTTGCAAAAACGCTCACATTAAACTAAATTACAAATATAAGTAAAGAAATTCCGCGGTAAATTACAAAACCATCAAGTACATAGGTACTTTGTTATGAAGTCACCTAAATTACGCAACTAATATATACTTTGATCGTTATCTTACTTGAATTACTAATTGAATTACTATCAATACTTACTATCATTTCGGTTTTAGGATACTTTTGTGAAAAAATGGCAGGGTTAAGTATCAATTATTGTGGATTCCTGAATTAGGAATGAAATTTGAAACTTTAAAATGCACTCCTGTAAAATTCAACTTTTTGTACTTACCTCCCCCCCTCCCACCCGCTAGCCGTATATGTTACGCCATACCAAAATGAGTTGAGCAAATCGAATTGTGTGCGCAATCGACGTCCAAACTGTGTTGTGTCGGTACTACGTGATGGTATCATAATAATAATAAAGTACCTATACTCTTGCCTTTATTTAAAGAGCTCTGGGATTTTTGAAGGCCCCGAAGGTTTGGCATCGCTGCAAGAATCCGAGCCCCAGCGGAAGGTCGAGGTATACCTGCGCGACCCCTCTGCCCGTGAACCCCCCCCCCCCAACAGTTTACCCTCTTCTGCAAATGCACACTTGATTCACAAATTATTTCGATCAACCCATCACCAAAATCGTGATCAGCGAGAAAAATTGAACATATCGAGTATAAACTCGAGGCAGGTACGATTAAAAAAGAGTGATGAGGAACATTCAAGTAAATTGTCTTACAGCAGAGATTTTTAACCTACCTATATCTTGATTCCAGGTATTTCCCAAATATAAGTTATACATTTAACAATAATTTTTTCTGAGCTTTGTTTACCGTATTATTGTTACAGTTGCGATTAAAAATATTGATTTGTAAGATATTTTTGGGTTGATAAATAATCTATTACGAGAGGTTATTGAATCTCCTAGTAGATTATAAATAAATAAGGCTACAATGGTACAACAAATTGAAATTTTGAGTTGACATTAGGTAGTAAATGATGTAAGGGAGAACTCAAGAAAATAGGCATTTTCACTTTACTGTTAAATTATCATAAATTTATACTCATAAACTAGTATTTTAATAACAAAGCAATATAATAATTCATAGAAAAATAATCCATTTTACATAAGAAAGTATAGCATTCATAGTTCCGGTAACAGTGGCACTACACCTATATCAGAAAAATTTCCGTTCGGTACATACGAATCGTCGTAGTCTTCATCCATGTCGCTGTCTTCTTCCCACGAGCTTTCATCAGAAGAATCTCTAGACAAAGAAATTACGAATTGTTCTATTTCTTCATCTGTCAAACCCTCCTTCTCCCATGCTTCGAAGAATAATGAGGCGGAGTAAAACACCATAGATTGCTATCTTATCAGTGGATGACTCACACTGGCAGGATGGGATAAACACCATTGAGGTGTCTCATACCTACTGGCTTTATCTATTTTCCCGAATTCGGTAGATACCATTAGGTTACCACCATCGTATTGTTCGATTGTACAATACAATTGTTGTATACAATACAATTTTTTCTTCACCGGGCGCGTTCTGTTTGGGGAAAATGGGTGAGGAGGTAATTCAATTGGGTTAATCTTTTCAATCCGTTTGGAGGAAGAGCTGAGAATGAACGTGATTCCGTTCGTTTTCCGTTAACCCAAACGCGTTTTAAACTCAGCAGCCCTCTCCCGGCCAATCCACCCGAACGAATTACGCCCTCTTCGCCGAATTACAGGAAATTTGGACTCATTTTCATCAGAATAATTAGTACGTTACGAATTTAAATTACAAAAAATGTTCACCGAACGATAAATAATTAAATTGTATGTTGATAGAAGAGGAAGAAGGAAGAGGGATGATGGGTTTTGACCGCAAAGGGTTGTGACCGCGAAGGGTTGAGACCCCAAGGTGAGCACCTTGCAACGTTGCCACCTCTTGGCAGGGAAGGGGTTTTGGAACCCGCAGTCCAGAGCTCTTTAAATAAAGGCAAGAGTATAGTCCTCTACACAGGCAGCAGTTATTTTTGTCGTAAGTCGAAAACTCTTATTCATTCGTAGATTGCGGGGTGCCGAATCCACTCGTGACAAACACTACGCTGACCATAGCCCATGGAGTGGACACGAAGAACGTGCTCGAGTACCCTTGGCACGTTGGCATCCACAGCACCAACACTTCAGCCGGAGTCCACAGATGGAGCAATCAATGCGGCGGAACTCTCATCTCTTCCCACCTCGTACTTACTGGTAATAGTTGCTCCCGTTTAATATTTTAATTTTATATTTATTTTCTGCCCAATACTCGTAGTTATGAATGAGCAACTTTTGTTCGCTGATAGCAGTTGTGCAAAAATTAGCTACTGCTAACAGCATCAGCTAAATTAGCTACGATTTAGGTGAAGCTAAAGCTGGGTTCACATAGGTGCGTAATGACCGTAATGCGTAATGCGCAAAAAGAGAAGTGGGGGTGTCCCGTAATGCTGAAAGTGATTATGCAGAAAAGAACGTTCAGATGGTAGAATGATACGTGATTAAGCAGAAGCGCGTACGTTCTGCGCAGAATTGTTTCCAAACCAAAACAATGATTCTGGTGGTTGAAGTCATTGCCCTTTTGCCATATAAGCAAAAGAGGTCTGTAAGTCGCATAGTGGCAGGCAACGCATCACAATGGCTGACCGTACTACCGTTGGCAGGGGAGAACCTACATCTCTCTCGCAGCCAGTTCACAGACGCACTCGCACTGAGATATGGGCAGGAGGTGCGAGGACTTCCTTCCTCCTGTGAGGGATTGCGGAGAGGTAATGGACACCACCCACGCTCTCAACTGTCAAAAAGGAGGACTGGTGATCCAAGGGCACAATGCTGTACGAAATGAATGTGCGAGACTTGCAACCCTTGCCTGGGGGAGGGTCGGCATTGAACCCGTCATGAGAGAAGCTGAAAACGGAACGACAGCCCTCATCGCAGATATCATGATCCCAGGGCTGTAGGAGAGAGAGAGAGTGGCATACCTGGATAACCGCATAATAAATGCCGACGCCACCTCTTACTCTTCCTAGGACTGGATTTCAATTTCAAGAGATGCTGCTCGAGCAAAACACAGAAAATATGACCAGGCAGCTGAAGACCTACGTGGTTCTTTCACCCCTTTAATATGTTCATGCGAGGGAGTGTTGCATAAAGAATTTGAAAATTTCGAAAAACGTCTCACCCACGCACTGTCAGAAAAGTGGGAAAGGCCGATATCCGTGGTTGCTGGGTGGGTTCGTACAAAAGTGCAATTCGCGATAATACGAGCAGTATCCTTACGGCTCCGTGGCTCCAGGAGAGAAATTAGGTGCCTAGGCCTCGAGGATGGAGCGCCTCTTCCTCTTCTGAAAGATAAGTGTGACGACGCTTCGCCATCATTCTACACCGCCCCCGTCCTTTAGTACTGAGATGACTAATCCTTCACACTTTACATAATATGTACCTAATATAAAAAATAATTATGTTAAAAAAAAATCTGGTGGTTTTGTCGATAACCTTGCTGTGAACAAATTACGATACACTCTGCTCCAAAAGTCGACATCTGCAAAGATCAGTCCTGACCCCTCAATTGGCTCCAGCCAATAGCATCCAATTACGCACTACGTATTACACTCATAATATGAGTAGACGCTGGTTTCCCACTTTCCCAGGTGGTTCAATCACCTCCGATCGTACTGGTAGGAGGGAAAATCGTTTTTATCGTCCTTCACAAACGCTTTCAGCGAAATTAGGTCGAACTCCTTGAAATTAGCCGAATTTGTGAATCGGAAAGTTTCCAAGTGAGAGGGGAGGCGTTCCCACACATTTCCGTCTTCAAGAAAACGCGATGCTATTGAAAGGGGCGTAATTGCCAAAATATGATTGACTCTTCTGGACGTCATGGTTGACCAGGTAGCCTGAAAAAAATATTGCTATCACAACACTTGATCGTTAAGCTGGTCTGCAAATAATTGTCTGAATAGGAGGGATTCAGCCCACATATGTATCCTATCTTTCCATTAATAATCTCAATAACTCAATTTAAAAGGGAGTTGTTGATAATCTGAAGAAGGGCACAATAACACAAACCAGCAGAAACACAAAATTAGCAGTTTGATAAAGGCACAACTTGACTAAAATGAATCAAAGTGACTTACCACGTCAGAATGAAAGGGGCACTACTTGAAAGGTGCCACTCTCCACTGACATGACCTCGACGCTGTCCAGGGCTAGACTGATAGTGCCCTTCTTCACTCCAGGCCACCCCCCTATTGGTAAGAGGAAGAGAGGCACCTAGCGCTCCCACGCGGCTAACTTTGACACTAGGAAGAATCTCGTCAGTGCTTCTTGTAGAGCTCACTTTTGTGAGTTTGAAAAGGGCATTGAAAAAAGTGCGATTTTTGAGTTGTGCCCCTTTCATTCTCGAGGTGCGATATGTGAACCAAGCTCTACAGCTAAATATTTAGCTGTTCAGGAACAGATAAAATTGCCATATTTCAATTGAAATTTACCAAAACATTTTTGCAAGATTTGGTCATTGAGTGGCCAGAGAAAAGAATATGTCAAAATGGTTTTGAGTTCATATCAGTGGAATGCATTCGAGAAAATGTTCCAATGCTATTGCTGTTGCCAGCTAAAACTGAAATGGTTAGTTAGTTTACTACTAGCTGTTTGTGAGGAGAAATAAAATTTTCAGCGTTAGCTCTTAGCTATCTGTTCCTGACAGCTAAGTCACCGCAGCTAAAGCTCTAAGCGATATGTTTCGACTGATAGGTAATTTAGCTGGAAATGTTAGCTGTTTCCCAACAACTTATTGCTAAATTTAGCTTATAGCCATTAAAAAAGCTATAAGCTAATTTAGCTATTAGTTTAAAAATTAACTAACTAATAAATGAGTTAACTAATGCCTGATAGGCAGATCAATGGAGAGGAGATAGTAAGACTGGTGAGGTGAGTAGTGGGTCCCCACTCGGGAGGTTAAGTAAGTAAAGTAAACAACCATTTCAGGTTGGATTTTCGTCCAACTGTGATTCCTGGCGTCGCGGACGTCATCAGCTGTCTTCCAAAGGGAAGATCAGAATTTTTTGTTCTGATGATATCGCTCATGGCTTCCCATTGCCTCGCCGCTTTGGGTTGGGATGAGGGGGGCGATGAGAGCCCCAGCCGGTCATGAGCCTTGAACCCACGATCCCCGCAGAGGTCGGTCCAAAGTCCACCGCCAAACAACGACGCCCCAACGACCGTAGCCACACCGCTGTCCCACTCGGGAGAAGTCTCTCCTCTGTCCTTTCTGGTCGTTCTGGGGGTGCCTTGAGCTGCCCATCTTTTTCGCGTTTATTGGGCTAACCAATTACAATTATATATTATATGGTTCGTCAATACCACCCTTTACTTTATTCGACGTGGAATACAGGGAAAACAGTACCATTTCAATCCTCAGATTTCCCTTCCCTGTTGTTTTTTGTCAATACCGGCGAACAGGGCAGTTCCCGACCGAGCGGGGTCGCGGTTCAGTGCCTTACTGACACCTGGACTCTTCCAGACTAGGACGACTGACACCCAACACCTCTTCAAAGCAAGGACGACTGAGACTCTATTGCAATAAGTGGGTCTCAGTCGGTCGCCAGTCGTTCTTAGTATTTCGCCAAATTGAAGGCGCAAGAACTTGAAGGCACGGCCCTAAGGAATTGATAATCTGAAATATTGCCGCCGGAATCATCAAAATCAAACAATAGTTGCCAAAGAAAATGGGAAAAACTACTGAATAAACGGTTTTCTCCATTTTTATCTGGCAATTATTGTTCGATTTTCGTTTATTATTTTTAAAAATAAGCCTTTGGAATCGAGCAAGAAAAAAAAATTTTTAACCCCCCTCAAAATTTGATGTTTTACGTTTCAAGGTACGTAGAATTCGAAAATCGAATAAAAAAAAAATTCCGTCCGTCCGCCGTACGCGGCACTTTTCTTAGCAACACTGGACCGATTTGGTTCAAATTTGGTATATGGGCTCCATTTGGGGTCTAGTTGTGCCGCGAAGCTTTTGGTTGATGTAGGTCACTTCTAAGGGGTGTAAATTTAGGGTTGAAATTTTCAAGAGTGCCCTAGCTCGAAAACTCTCGAAATAAAGGTATCGTTTTTTCACCAATTTTAAATAGTATTGAATTTTTAAAAATTTTTGAGACCACCCGGAGCTCTGTAGGACAAACCGTTCGGTCCCCACGAGTACTTGAAGGTTTTCCTTCGATAAAACAGAATCATGAGTGTGAATCGCAAAAGAGGTCTAATCTCCGTTCAAATTTTATCGGACTAAAATGCGATCGCTGTTCATTTCTTCGATTTGTAGGTATACAGTTTTGCCTTCTGCGTAACCAGTAATCAAATTTCCATATGAAGCTTTCTATTTTTCCAATCGAGTGTGAAGCGTTTAGTTCTTTCTAATAAACTTGATTGTGAAGGTATGAAGCCAGTATGGTGTGGTAGGTAGTACCTAGCTGGTAGGTAAAAAAAAGTTGGTGTGTAAAAAACGCTGCAAATCATTGCTCAAAGGCTTCTTCACTCTTCAGATCACTGATCAGCTGAGTGAGCTCCGAAGCCATTTTCAATCCTATTGAATGGAAGTGCTCTTCCAGGCGTCTCCAGCATTCGAGGAGATCTTTTTCACTCTTCAGATCACTGATCAGCTGAGTGAGCTCCAAAACCATTTTTACTCCTATTGAATGGAAGTGCTCTTCCAGGCGTCTCCAGCATTCTAGGAGATCTTCTTCACTCTTCAGATCACTGATCAGCTGAGTGAGCTCCGAAGCCATTTTCAATCCTATTGAACGCAGGAAGCTGAAATTTGAGAGGGAAGGTCAAGGGAGAATACAGATGGTGGTAGGTGCTATTGATGGAGAACCAGTGATCTATACAGAAGGGTGATCTATACAGAAAATAGTAAACCTTTGAGCAATGATTTGCAGCGTTTTATGATTCCAGTGGCAATATTTCAGTTATTCCATTCCCTAGGGCCGTGCACTATTAAATTGCTAAAATTCTTATAATTTCAAATTTAAGTACCTACAACGTTATACGATTTTGCGCCTTCATTTTTGTGAAATACTAACCCGGAACGAGGAACGAACGGCGACCGACTGAGACCCCCTAAGGATATATTCAAGGTTCAAGGATTTATTTATGCGTATCATTCATGATATCGTCAAGACATGTCGTCCACATTTTGACTTCCTAAAAGAACGTCCACAAACATGTTGATGTTGGGAGGCCAAGGTGAGCGATCATGTTCTCTCAAGTATCACTTGTCTACTGTTTGCAGATTGAAAGAATGCGGATGGCTTGGCAAGGTGTCCATGTGTATTACAATCCCAAAAACATCGTTTTTCTTCTACCTGCCTCTCAAACCAGGAAAAATGAGACCAAGGGTTGTTGACTACCGACCAATGATGAAGTGAAAGGGTTTATTTATAGCATTTTCCAGTTGAATTAACTTTTTTCCAAAAGAATTAAACCTTTTTCCAAATGAATTAAACCTTTCCCCAATACAATTAATCTTTTTTCCAAAATAATTAAACCTTTTTCCAAAACAATTAAACCTTCGGCGGAAAAAATAAGGAATTGCAAGTATATGAATCGCGAAACAGTTTAGTCATGAATTAGGTTGAATGAATTGCAGAAAATTGAACAACAAAGTCGTGAAAAATAACGAAGGGTCAATGAATAATGAAAACACAAACAGAAATTAACAGTTGTTAATGCGGCTAGGAGAAACTGTGGTCAAACGACGTTGGGTCATTAAGGAGGAATGGACGACGCATACCTACGAAGGAATCCCTTCCAAGTGATGTCACTCGGAAGGGATTCAACAGTGGTCATCTTCATGCTTACTGACATGTCACTGGTCGCTACGTCGTTTATTAATTTTCTATTACATCCCCTTCTTTTGAGTGGTTTAATTGTTTCGGAAAAAGGTTTAATTATTTTGGAAAAAGTTTAATTGTATTGGGGAAAGGTTTAATTCATTTGGGAAAAGGTTTAATTGTTTCGTAAAAAGGTTTAATTCATTTGGAAAAAGGTTCAATTCTTTTGGAAAAAGGTTTAATTCAACTGGAAAATGCTATATTACAGGCTGCTCGAGGTCTGCCAGGGCTTTCATGTTTGACGTAAAATGCAGGGTGTTCACTATTGAGATAGACCAAACTTCAAAAATCGACTGTACAACTAATTTGAGTATGAAAATGTCTCTTAGCACTTTTGTTAACCATTTATTTTTCCAAGTTTTTGGTTTATTATTTTCAATAATAAGCCTTTGGAATCGAGCAAGAAAAATAAATTTTTAACCCCCCCTCAAAATGTTTTACGTTTCAAGGTACGTAGAATACGAAAATCGAATAAAAAATTTCCGTCCGTCCGCCGTACGCCGTACGCCGTACGCCGTACGCCGTACGCCGTACGCCGTACGCCGTACGCGGCACTTTTCTTAGCAACACTGGTCCGATTTGGTTCAAATTTGGTATATGGGCTCCATTTGGGGTCTAGTTGTGCCGCGAACTTTTGGTTGATGTCAGTCACTTCTAAGGGGTGAAAATTAAGGGTTGAAATTTTCAAGAGTGCCCTAGCTCGAAAACTCTCGAAATAAAGGTATCGTTTTTTCACCAATTTTAAATAGTATTGAATTTTTAAAAATTTTTGAGACCACCCGGAGCTCTGTAGGACAAACCGTTCGGTCCCTACGAGTACTTGAAGGTTTTCCTTCGATAAAACAGAATCATGAGTGTGAATCGCAAAAGAGGTCTAATCTCCATTCAAATTTTATCGGACTAAAATGCGATCGCTGTTCATTTCTTCGATTTGTATACAGTTTTGCCTTCTGCGTAACCAGTAATCAAATTTCCATATCAAGCTTTCTATTTTTCCAATCGAGTGTGAAGCGTTTAGTTCTTTCTAATAAACTTGATTGTGAAGGTGTGAAGCCAGTATGGTGTGGTAGGTAGTACCTACCTAGCTGGTAGGTAAAAAAAAGTTGGTAGGTAAAAAAAATGTTGGTGGATAAAAAACGCTGCAAATCATTGCTCAAAGGCTTCTTCACTCTTCAGATCACTGATCAGCTGAGTGAGCTCCGAAGCCATTTTCAATCCTATTGAATGGAAGTGCTCTTCCAGGCGTCTCCAGCATTCGAGGAGATCTTCTTCACTCCTCAGATCACTGATCAGCTGAGTGAGCTCCAAAGCCATTTTCAACCCTATTGAATGGAAGTGCTCTTCCAGGCGTCTCCAGCATTCGAGGAGATCTTCTTCACTCCTCAGATCACTGATCAGCTGAGTGAGCTCCGAAGCCATTGCTCAAAGCTCACTCAGCTGATCAGTGATCTGATGAGTGAAGAAGATCTTCTCGAATGCTGGAGACGCCTGGAAGAGCACTGATCAGCTGAGTGAGCTCCGAAGCCATTTTCAATCCTATTGAACGCAGGAAGCTGAAATTTGCGAGGGAAGGTCAAGGGAGAATACAGATGGTGGTAGGTGCTATTGATGGAGAACCAGTGATCTATACAGAAGGGTGATCTATACAGAAAATAATAAACCTTTGAGCAATGATTTGCAGCGTTTTTTTTTTACCCTGTCACTAAAATTACCATAACTACCGTAAAAATGTAAAAATAAGGACATTATGGGAACGGGCGTCAAATTCAATAAATTATCTACTATCATTATCAATTATCTACCTCATTGTGACTAAAGTTGCTATCTATGCCCAGATTACAAAGGGGTGAGATACGGAGGCTCGGCCCTTTCCCCAGCCCGACTCACCAGGCTACTTAAGATTTTGGAACAGATAGTCGTCTATGTTAGCAAGTACACCCTTCGGGAAATAGGTCAGCCGCATTCTTTCAATCTGCTAACAGCACACTTCGCGGTGTCACATTGTCCTCCTCTCGCTTAACCAATGTGTGAATATGACCTGCACCAGAATTTATCATCAATGGGATGGAGTTTTTGAGGGTCTGTCAGATGAATAAGATGCATTCTAGGTGAACGCTGACCGACCTTCAAGAACCCGTTTTATTGATTATCAGTCCAGAACTCAACCACGTTGTTACTTACATGGGTTCTTCACAAAAATGGTATTTAGGGATCGTGGACCTCAAGTTGTGATGTTTGATGATTCATAGCTGCCCACTGCTTGCATTGGGGCGACGTATTCAGAAGATTTGACAAGAAAGACCTTCTTATCACCGCTGGAAAATATAAAAGGGATTTCTACGATACTGAACAGCATCAACAATCCTCAGCTGTAAGTTCATAGGATGTAAGTTCGTCTTAATTCTAATCATATTTTACTTGGTTTTATTGGAATATTTGGAAACCAAAACAAGAAAACCATCCTTCAACAATATTTGAAGGGTCTAGACCCCCCCCCCCCCCCTTCTGCGTTTCTTCTTTTTCATTTTCATGAAAATCGAGTTCAATGCCGAAATGGGCAGTTAAAGTTCGTAAAAGTATCGTGTCTCAAGGATATTGATCAAGGCAAGAAGGATTTAGAATGTGTCCTTAAAACATATTGTTTAGTAATGCATGCATTCCAGGGGATGTCCCATTGGATAAGCATTAGATCAGTTTAACCAGTTGGTAAGCTATAAAACTGTTTCACTCGATGTAATTTACTTATTACTTTAGGCGTGGGAGCCTCGAATCTGAAGAGCATTTTAAAATCCGTGATCTACGATACCCAACATGCGATTTCGAGTTCACCCCCCCCCCCCCCCCCCCCCCCCCTCACCATCACCGCCACCAATGGTGCCAGTCTGGCACCAAAGCAGAAATACGTCGTAACAATGAACTTTCATCTGTTAGTTTTACTAGGCAGTCCGTCGAAGTTCACATCAGTATTCAAGGTGAAACACGATAAAAACTCAAGAAATATGTGGTTTATGGTGTCCTGGCACCATGGTGGCACCACTATTAGTTCCATGGTGGTACAGAGAATAATTCATGAAAATCCGGAGGTATAATGAGAATTTTTCCTCAATTTCAAAGGTTGGGTAAAATTAGTAAGCAGTAACGGAACCAAAATATTGAAAAAACCGGATATTTCGTTAATATGATCCCCCCACTCACCCCCTCCCCTTGCAAATTTCGGTACTCTGGTGAAATCATGTACAACTCGGAAGTTATTTTAGTCAAACAAAAAAAGAAACACACAAATCGGTTGGAAATTGAGGCCTGAGCAGAGTTTACAAGATTATGCCCGCAAACGCACGTTTTTTAAGCATTAACCCCCCTTTCCCCCCCTTAAAAAGCAAAATTCGAAATTCCAGCGCCGTAGTGCACAAGTAGACAGTTTTCCGCGTCGAAGAAAAAACGAACCACGAAAATCGGTTGAGAACTAAGGCCTGGGTAGACGACACAAAATTATGCCCAAAAACGCACGTTTTTTGAGCATTAACCCCCCCTTTTCCCCCCTTAAAAGGCAAAATTCGAAATTCCGGCGACGTAGTGCACAACTAGATAGTTTTTCCGCGTCGAACAAAAAAAGAACCAGGAAAATCGGTTGAGAACTAAGGGCTGTGCAGACGACACAATATTTTGTCACACACACACAGACATACACCTATGGTTTTTTTTCGCGGATTTGGATTCAGAATGGTCTGAAACGGATTACTGTGTGGTTATTTTTTTTTTCTGTTGAGTGTTGTCCTCCTTCACCCCAGATCGATCGCATAAGGACGCCCAAGTCGTACTGTGGGACGTCCTAAAAAACGCTGCAAATTATTACTCGAAGGTTTATTTTTTCTTTATAGATCACTGGTCTGCAAAGAACACGGCTTTGCCATTGTCACAATCGGTCAACCTACCACATACCTATTTCACAATCAAGTTTATTTGGAAGAAGGAGTAGCGGTTGCCCTAATTATTAGGAAATTCGATTACTGGTTGCTGAGGACGCAAAACTGAGTACAACTCGAAGAAACGAACAGCAATCGCATTTTGGTCAGCTAAAATTTGAACGGAGAAAAGGCCTCTGCGATTCACACTCGTGTTTCTGATTCATCGTAAGTCCGACCCTCAAGTTCTCATAGGGAGCGAGCGGTTTGTATCCGGGTGGTCATTCAAATTCAATACTATTTAAAATTGGTGAAAAAACTATACATTTATTTCGAAAGTTTTCGAACTCTGGCGTTTTCAAAATTTCAACCCTTAAGGCTAAATGTCACGATGTTTTAGTGTGATTCTGAAATAAGAGATGGCAGCACCATCGGGGCCAAATTTCGTTTACTCCTCAGTTGAGAACGGATCGAGATATTTTATTTCCGCAAACGGATTTCTCTTCAAGATCACCGTAGAATTCCGGGTAATTGGTATAGAAAGTGTGCAAAAATTTTTTGCACACAGTTCCAACAAAAATTTGTTTAAATTTTGAACATTTTCAAAAAGTGGCCTTATAGCCACTTGCAGAACTTTCATCAGAATACGAATCCGTTTCCAGAATTTTTCTAACTTGATCATAGCCGTCGGATTCGCGTTTTTACGATATGGAGCGGGGTGAGGGGGGCGATCATGGGCTGGGGGGGAGGGCGGCGATCAAACGCCCCGCCGCCCGCCCGACCATCACACATTCATGTTTTGCTAGTACGCACCCTTTGGTCACTATTCTTTTTCCCGGCCACCTAATAGGTAGCTACCATCAACCTTCCCATTTCCAATTTCTCTGTCTTGAGGTTGATCGAATTGGGCGAAATTTCCATAAAAAGCCACAATGAACAAATAACTTATGAGACACATTCTGTGTTAATTTGATTCAGATATAGGTTTGCACTACCTACTAAATAGTTAGTTCTAAAATTGTGATAATTTCAGTTCACTGTACATGGACTAGTTAGGTATCTAGAACAACTAGTAATAGATGGTTTGAGGAGCATATTCTTGGCGTTTGACGTTGATTTCCAAATTTTGTGAACAGCTAAAGATGATGAAAAGTTAATTCACTCTGCAATAGTGTTGAAAAAGGTAAAAACACCAAGGTATTCATTACTTACCAAAAATTCAAATATCTTTGAAATAATATCAAAGTAAATCTAAATAAATTTGAAACTAAAATCCCCC
>CM019182.2:386446-482903 GCA_009739505.2 Apolygus lucorum
AGGCGCCTTCAGCATTCTCCATTCACCCGCCCTCTAAAATTTCAGGTTTCCTGCGTTCAACAGAGAGAAAATGGCCTTGGAGCTCACTCAGCTGATCAGTGACCACTCAGGCGCCTTCAGCATTCTCCATTCACCCGCCCTCTAAAATTTCAGGTTCCTGCGTTCAACAGGAGAGAAAATGGCCTTGGAGCTCACTCAGCTATCAGTGAACCACTCAGGCGCCTTCAGCATTCTCCATTCACCCGCCCTCTAAAATTTTTCAGGTTCCTGCGTTCAACAGGAGAGAAATGGCCTTGGAGCTCACTCAGCTGATCAGTGACCACTCAGGCGCCTTCAGCATTCTCCATTGACCCGCCCTCTAAAATTTCAGGTTTCCTGCGTTCAACAGGAGAGAAATGGCCTTGGAGCTCACTCAGCTAATCAGTGACCACTCAGGCGCCTTCAGCATTCTCCATTCACCCGCCCTCTAAAATTTCAGGTTCCTGCTTCAACAGGAGAGAAAATGGCCTTGGAGCTCACTCAGCTGATCAGTGACCACTCAGGCGCCTTCAGCATTCTCCATTGACCCGCCCTCTAAAATTTCAGGTTCCTGCGTTCAACAGGAGAGAAAATGGCCTTGGAGCTCACTCAGCTGATCAGTGACCACTCAGGCGCCTTCAGCATTCTCCATTGACCCGCCCTCTCAAATTTCAGCTTCCTGCGTTCAACAGGAGAGAAAATGGCCTTGGAGCTCACTCAGCTGACCAGTGACCACTCAGGCGCCTTCAGCATTCTCCATTGACCCGCCCTCTCAAATTTCAGGTTCCTGCGTTCAACAGGAGAGAACATGGCCTTGGAGCTCACTCAGCTGATCAGTGACCACTCAGGCGCCTTCAGCATTCTCCATTGACCCGCCCTCTAAAATTTCAGGTTCCTGCGTTCAACAGGAGAGAAAATGGCCTTGGAGCTCACTCAGCTGATCAGTGACCACTCAGGCGCCTCCAGCATTCTCCATTGACCCGCCCTCTCAAATTTCAGGTTCCTGCGTTCAACAGGAGAGAAAATGGTCTTGGAGCTCACTCAGCTGACCAGTGACCACTCAGGCGCCTTCAGCATTCTCCATTGACCCGCCCTCTCAAATTTCAGGTTCCTGCGTTCAACAGGAGAGAAAATGGCCTTGGAGCTCACTCAGCTGACCAGTGACCACTCAGGCGCCTTCAGCATTCTCCATTGACTTGGTTGCACGTGACCACATTGACCCAGCATTCCATGGCTTGGTTGCACGTGAATATCATTATAAAATTCGCGTAACGATTTTTTCTGTCGCTTTTTCGTGACGATTTTTCTTCGGTAGGTCATCGCAAAAACACATTCTGTGTTAAAATGTCCTCCAAAATCAAAATTTCCACTTGGTTTTTGCGTTTTAGAGCTTCCCGAACAATTTTGGTTCCGTGTCTGTCGGTCTGTCTGTGGTCAATCCTTGTCCCGGGCCAAACTATACTAACCTGTGGTCCGATTTTGATGAAATTTTCAGGGATTGTGCGGGTTAGGTCCTAGACGGTCCCCTATAAATTTCAGCACCTTCGGACCAATAGGAGCGAGTGCGCATGCGCAAACGTGAATTTCCTGGAACCTCGGTTTCTAATGAACCGATTTTGCTCAAATTTGGAGGTTAGTTAGGGACTAACTTCTAAGAGACACCCTATAAGTTTCAATCAAATTGGTCAAGCAATAGCCGCTGCGCATGCATTGGAGAATGCTGAGTGATCACTGATCAGCTGAGTGAGCTCCAAGGCCATTTTCTCTCCTGTTCAACGCAGGAAGCTGAAATTTGAGAGGCAGGGTCAATGGAGAATGCTGAAGGTGCCTGAGTGGTCACTGATCAGCTGAGTGAGCTCCAAGGCCATTTCCTCTCCTGTTGAACGCAGGAACCTGAAATTTGAGAGGGCGGGTCAATGGAGAATGCTGAAGGCGCCTGAGTGATCACTGATCAGCTGAGTGAGCTCCAAGGCCATTTTCTCTCCTGTTGAACGCAGGAAGCTGAAATTTGAGAGGCAGGGTCAATGGAGAATGCTGAAGGTGCCTGAGTGGTCACTGATCAGCTGAGTGAGCTCCAAGGCCATTTCCTCTCCTGTTGAACGCAGGAAGCTGAAATTTGAGAGGCAGGGTCAATGGAGAATGCTGAAGGCGCCTGAGTGATCACTGATCAGCTGAGTGAGCTCCAAGGCCATTTTCTCTCCTGTTGAACGCAGGAAGCTGAAATTTGAGAGGCAGGGTCAATGGAGAATGCTGAAGGTGCCTGAGTGATCACTGATCAGCTGAGTGAGCTCCAAGGCCATTTTCTCTCCTGTTGAACGCAGGAAGCTGAAATTTGAGAGGCAGGGTCAATGGAGAATGCTGAAGGCGCCTGAGTGATCACTGATCAGCTGAGTGAGCTCCAAGGCCATTTCCTCTCCTGTTGAACGCAGGAACCTGAAATTTGAGAGGGCGGGTCAATGGAGAATGCTGAAGGTGCCTGAGTGGTCACTGATCAGCTGAGTGAGCTTAACACGTTCGCTGCGGATCACGCCCCTGGGGCGTGAGGTAGGCCGACCAGACGGGCGGGTCACGCCTCAGGGGCGTGAGTGGTTGGATTGAGTTTATCCCTGATTTTCTTCACTTCGCCCGTACGAATCGTCTCCTTCTCTTGCTACGCTTGCTAGGAAGGTTCCGTTGGACCGCCAGAATGCGCCGTCGGGGGATTGAAACTGTGATTCACATGTCTCGTTAGTGAACTGCGATTTTGAAGCGTATTACGGAAAAAATCGGGTCAGCACGGTGGGTCAGCTCCCAAAAATTGACCCGCAGTGAACGTGTTAAATATTACAGTGGAAGAAAGATAAAGAGGGAGAGGGAGCAAAAACCTTTTCAAGGTATGTCACATTTTAGCCATTAGGCTCTAAGCGGAAATCATCCGGGGGTGATTTCCGAAGCCCCCGCCGAGGCGCGCAGCGCCGAGTTTTCGCCAACTGATTCTATACGTCCATGTTACAATGAGTGAGGAAGCTATACTGCCCACCCAACTTGGCAGACGTTTTTTATAAGGGACAATCCAATTGGTTTGTTCCCGATTTGTTGGAGCTACGCCTTTAGGGATATCCGATTCATAGAGATATGAATCGATATTCTCTTCAGGCCGGCTGATTAATCTAATCACTGCTTTGTAGGGGTAGGGTCGTCACACCCTCCTCTGTCTCATATATGGGCAATTAGGTGTATTTCTCATTTGTTGTACAGATGGAAATTCAACCTATATTGTTACAACCCAACGTTGCTTTTTTCTCGTACAAGAACGTCTTTGATCAGCCATAGAATTTACACTCGCGGAATTAATTTTTGCGTATAGGTATTTCCACATTTTGACTTCCAAAAAGAACGTCCACAAACATGTTGATGTTGGGAGGCCAAGGTGAGCGACCATGTTCTCTCAAGTATCACTTGTCTACACTTCGCGGTGTCACATTGTCCTCCTCTTGCTTAACCAATGTGTGAATATGACCTGCACCAGAATTTATCATCTATGGGATGGAGTTTTTGAGGGTCTGTCAGATGAATAAGATGCATTCTAGGTTAATGCTGACCGACCTTCAAGAACCCGTTTTATTGATTATCAGTCCAGAGCTCAACCACGTTGTTACTTACATGGGTTCTTCACAAAAATGGTATTTAGGGATCGTGGACCTCAAGTTGTGATGTTTGATGATTCATAGCTGCCCACTGCTTGCATTGGAGCAACGAATTCAGAAGATTTGACAAGAAAGACCTTCTTATCACCGCTGGAAAATATAAAAGAGATTTCTACGATACTGAACAGCATCAACAATCCTCAGCTGTAAGTTCATAGGGTGTAAGTTCGTCTTAATTCTAATCATATTTTACTTGGTTTTATTGGAATATTTGGAAACCAAAACAAGAAAACCATCCTTCAACAATATTTGAATTTTTCATTTTCATGAAAATCGAGTTTAATATCGAAATGGGTAGTTAACCCCTAATAGCCCACTGTTGCACCCGTGCAACATGAACTTCCGTGGTTTTTTGTACAAAGGCGGACTATTATTTCCGGCTGATGAAGGTTTTATTTTTATTAGACAACCTTCAAGAGCTCGTGTATTTTTTTTTTTTTTTTTTTTTTTTTTTGGTTATGTTGCTAGCATTAGGATAGCTGATAAAGAGGTTTTTGTCTCTGATTCCGTGATACCGCGCTGAGCATGGCGCTGTGACGCGCGAAGGTGAGTTTACCACCGCATTTTACCTATTTGAATAAATCTATTTTCAATAAATTTCATCTTTCGTCGTTGGCATAGTTGTAAAGATCATGTAGCATTTACTTCTTCCAAGTTTTCTCCATTTTTAACTTTGCTAGAAGTCAAAATAGGTTTGATGCACCCATGCAACATTGGGCAGCCGGTGATGGTAGATTGTTGCTCCCAGGCAACATTTAGCAGCCAGCGCTGGTAGATTGTTGCTCCCGGCCAACAGTGGGCAGTCCGCACATGGTTTCAAGCATACTAATTAGGTGATTTGATTTTGCCTCATTAGTGCAAAAATCCCGTATGATGGATAATTTCACAACATTGGGGATATTTACTCCATAGATTTGGACAGAAGTAGTTACCTACCTACTAGATACATTTATTTGAGCAGTAATGTGTTTTTTCCTATAGAAATTTTTGTTCACATCAAGATCAGACATGATGAAGTTCTGCAATTACACGATGATGACAAAAGTTACGAAAATGAAGAAGTGGAATGTCCTATTGTGCTTTATCGCCATCAGAAAAATTGTTTTAGAAGTTCTCATGAGGGAACCAATAATAATTCAATGTTTTTATTTACAAAAGTTGGCAGTGCTTGAGCCCTTTGCATTATCCACACTGTTCAATTTTTGTATGTTTCATTTTTCAATATGACTTATACATTTTCAGGAGGGTGTTACATTTTGCACTTTGGGTTTCGCTGAAATACCTACTTTCTGAAAAAAAGGAGGGGTCTTAGTATCAATTGCTTCCTATGGGGAGTTCAAATTGAAATTCCTAATTCTGACAATTTGGTTCATTATTCTCAAAATAAGAAACTAGTGGCTTTTGTTCATTATTCTTTGAATATCACATCTGTTCTATTCGTTAGAAACAATTCTAAAAATGAAAGTAGATTATCTTTTTTTTTAATTTCGCCAGGATTTCCTCTCAATATTTGCGTCATCTGTGAGGCATTTTGACGACTGCTAGTTTGAAATTTTTCGTTTGCTGTCGTTAGCTAAGTATAATGTTGAAAGAGTTCCAAAACACCTCATTTTAGAGGTCCAATCATACGAGCAACTTATGTCTAAGTGATCGTTTGGGAACCAGGTAGGTATGTGATATTCGACAACGATGTAATAAAAATATTGAATTGGTCATGATAAATGGCCTATGCATTTGTCTAACTGAGTCAAGTTACTTTTTCGAGTTCCATAGTCAGTAGGGGAATGAGAAAAAAGTTTTTTTTTTCTGATACCTACCTACTGGTTGTTGGTGAAGACGCCTGCAAATAATGATTTATGGAATCATTTAGTGAAATGAGTACCTCTGAAAGCTCTACTATTCCGAGTATTGCAATCGATACTAGACTATCATAGCCCAATGTTGCAGCCGAGCAACAAGACATAATATCCGGCTGCCCAATGTTGCACCGGAGCGACAAAATTTTAAAATTTGATATATGAGCAAATAATTTTTTTCTTCACTTTCAGGTAGCAAGAGCTGTTTTTAATGAGAAATCAAGAAAAAATCGGAAAATTTCGAATTATTTCATGTCTTGGGCTATTAGGGGTTAATGTTCGTAAAAGTATCGTCTCTCTAGCATATTGATCAAGGCAAGAAGGATTTAGAATATGTCCTTAAAAAACGCTGCAAACTATTACTCGAAGGTTTATTTTTTCTTTATAGATCACTGGTCTGCAAAGAACACGGCTTTGCCATTCACAAACTTTGTGAATTCAAGACAATGTGATTCATTGTCACAAACTATAGGTACTACCTGCCTACCACATACCTACTTCACAATCAAGTTTATTTGGAAGAAATACGCGCAGTTCGAAGAAATAGGGAGTAGGGGTTGCCCTAATTATTAGGAAATTCGATTACTGGTTGCTGAGGACGCAAAACTGAGTACAACTCGAAGAAACGAACATCGTTCACATTTTGGTCAACTAAAATTTGAACGGAGAAAAGGCCTCAGCGATTCACACTCGTATTTCTGATTCATCGTAAGTCCGACCCTTAAGTTCTCGTAGGGAGCGAGCGGTTTGTCCTACAGAGATCCGGGTGGTCATTCAAATTCAATACTATTTAAAATTGGTGAAAAAACGATACCTTTATTTCGAAAGTTTTCGAACTCTGGCGTTTTCAAAATTTCAACCCTTAAAGTTACTGACATCAACAGAAGTTTCGGGGCACAACTAGACCCTAAGTGGAGCCCATAAACCGAATTTCATCAAAATTGGGGCCGTGGTAACTAAGGAAAGTGCCGCGGACGAACGGAAAATTTTGGTTTATTATTTTCGATCTATACATAAAACGCCAACCGTACGTACTATGTCGCCCGAACGTGGGGGTCCCGGGTTCGATTCCAGGCCGCGACGTATAATTTTTTTTACAAATCTACAATTTTTTTGCCTGATTTTAGCAGGCTTTTCAGCTAGTAAATGAATAATCGACCGAATTTTTTTTTTTTAATCCCCCTCAAAGTTTGTTGGTTTAATTTCAAGGTACCTTCGTAGAATCCAAAAATCGAATAAAACCACCCAGAGGTACCTACTACCCACCTACTAGGGGATTTTTGAAAATTTCAACACTGAATTTCCATTTGGATTAAGTTTTTCCCATAATATTTCCAAAATCCTTGAATATTTCCTATTTAGGTACACCTTTTAAAGTTTTAGCGCCTTCAATTTAGGGAAATACTGACCTGGAACGTGGAAATAACGTCGACCAACTGAGACCCCTTGGACTTACGATAAATCAGAAACACGAGTGTGAATCGCGAAAGAGGACTAATCTCCGTTCAAATTTTAGCTAACCAAAATTTTAGCTACCTTTTTGTAGTTTTTAATCGAAATTAGACCTCATCCTGAGATTTTTGACACCAGCCAGTCTCTTTTTGGATGAGTAGATCTTTTTCTATGAATTTTCAAAGTTTCGAATTATTCTGACATCACTCGTCTTTCCCACCTAGGCGGGACCCCCCAGCCCACTGTGACGTCATAAACATTCGAAACTTGGAAAAATCATAGAAAAAAGTCTTCTCACGCTAGAAGGTCGCGGTTGGTGTCCAAATTCTCAGGCTAAAATAACATAATTAGATTAAAACATACTACTTCACAATCAAGTTTATTAGGAAATGCTTGCATACGAGTCTGCAACATATTGGGACATTTTCAAGTCAACCACTACACAACATGGTAGTGAAGTAAGGTTGTTAGTTCATGTACCCAAGCATCAAAATAAGAAAACAGTTGATTGTCCTCTACGCAATACAGTGAGTCTATTTTATTTATTGGTCGCGTGAGCAAGACTTGCTTAGTTTTCGTGACGATTTTTCAGTTTATGTGCTAAAGCAAAGATTTGAAAATGTCAAAATAACAATAAACAGTTTTTCCGACCCATACGCACATCCCGTTGTTCTCAGTTTTGCGTCCTCAGCAACCAGTAATCGAATTTTCTAATAATTAGAGCAACCTCTGTGTAATAAACCTTTGTAAACCTTTGTGTAATAATTTGTAGGGACCAACATTACTCGAGCCTCTTGTACTCCTTTTCTCCAATTTGTCTTTTGGTTGGGTTACTAGGGACTATGCACCAATAGGGTTACTCCATTTCTACCAGATCCTTCCGCCTGCTGTTTCTTTGGAATGCAAGGGGCTAAGTGCTCCTTATTTCCTTAGGGTGCCTATTATAGAACTATAATAGTTCCGTTCGCTTCGGTCTGACTGCAAGTTTCAGAATTATTAACCCCAGAATGGAAACAATGAGTAAATCTTACTCCTCAACACCTTCAGTAGGTAACACTGGCAGAATTTAGGTACCTATGTGGCGCCCCCTTGGCTCTTGCTATGCTTCCTTCAAGGTTTCTAGTCAGCTGTGATAGTGCACCCAGGAAGGTCAGGTGCTCCCCCTTTGTGTGGCTCAACCCTTCTCAAGTGAGTAAAAATTACTCAACATTTCCAATACTGTAGGTCCAGAGGAGTAAATATTACTCCTCATGTCCATTAGAAGGCCCACCAAGGGAGTCATTTTTACGTAATTGCTTCCGAGTCTACCAAGGTAGCGGAAGCTTTGTTTTCACTTTTCAAGGACGAAAAAAAAAGTTCTCCAAAATCAAAATTTTCACTCGCGTTTTGCGATTTAGACCTTTCTGAACAATTTTGGTTCCGTGTCTGTGTGTCTGTCTGTCTGTGTGTCTGTCATGAATTCCTTGTAACGCGCATAACTATACGAAGTTATTGTCCGATTTCGATGAAATTTTCAGGGATTGTGCGGGTTGGTGTGTAGATGGTCCCCTATGAAAATCATCATCCTCGGACTGATAGAAGCGACTGCGCATGCGCAAACGTGAATTCCTTGTAACGGCCATAACTTCTACATTTTCCATCCGATTTCAATGAAATTTTCAGGGATGTTACAGATTAGTATTTAAATAGTCCCCTATGAAAATCACCACCTTCGGATTGATAGTAGCTACTGCGCATGCGCAAACGTGAATTTCCTTGTAACGGCCATAACTTCCACATTTTCAACTCGATCTCGATGAACTTTTCAGGGATTATGTGGATTAGGTTGTAGATGGTCCCCTATGGAAGTCATCATTCCCGGACTGATAGAAGCGACTGCGCATGCGCAAACGTGAATTCCTTGTAACGGCCATAACTTCCACAATCTCAATCCGATTTCAATGAAATTTTCAGGGATGTTAAAGATTAGTATTTAGATGGTCCCCTATGAAAATCACCTCCTTCGGACTGATAGTAGCCACTGCGCATGCGCAAACGTGAATTTCCTCGCGGAAACACAACACACACAACAGCCAACAGCGGTACGGTGTTCTAGGGGTAGTCGTGGGATGACAGATACCCTTTGCCGTGCCTGTCGGAGTGGAAATGAACACCTGTACCATGTAGTGCAGCAGTGTCCACGAACTCATGGGGGCCGCATCCTACGTCATGATGCGGTCGCCAAGCAGATAGCAGGTGCCTTGTCATCCAGCGGCTGGGATGTTGAAAGGGAGAGATTATACCACATGCCAAGTGACCAGGGCAAGAAGCCTGACATTGTTGCCGTCAAGCCCGACAGGTCTTGCATTACCCTGGATGTCCAGGTTGTTAATGGCAGCATGGACATGGAGCAGACCTGGCGGGCTAAGATAAGAAAGTATGATAGAGATGATTTGCGGCAAGCAGTGTCAGAGCTAAAAGGAGTGGAACCCAACAACATCAGGGTGATGGCTGCGACCTTGTCGTGGCGCGGAGTGTGGTGCGGGAAAAGTGCCACGGAGTTGCGCGAGTTGGGCATCTCGGTGGGCGTACTCCGTGGTGTCACCAGACGCGTCCTGCTCGGCTCATATCTGAACTGGTGGTCTTTTTATAGAGGCACTTCCCTTCATCCCTCTCTCCCACCTCCACCTTCCTCATCTTCCCTCATCCCTAGAGCCGGCGTCGGGTGAGTCCTGGGCGTCCTCCCCATTATTTTATTTATTTATTTATTTATTTTGTTTTATGGCGTGCCCCCTCCGTCAGAAAGACCTTTAGTCTTTGAGAGGAGATTGTTAAAAAAAAAAAAAAAAAAAAAAAAAAAAAAAAAAAAAAAAAAAAAAAAAAAAAAAAAAAAAACCGGCCATAACTTCTACATTTTCAACTCGATTTCGATGAAATTTTCAGGGATTATGTGGATTAGGTTGTAGATGGTCCCCTATGGAAGTCATCATTCCCGGACTGATAGAAGCGACTGCGCATGCGCAAACGTGAATTCCTTGTAACGGCCATAACTTCCACAATCTCAATCCGATTTCAATGAAATTTTCAGGGATGTTACAGATTAGTATTTAGATGGTCCCCTATGAAAATCACCTCCTTCGGACTGATAGTAGCCACTGCGCATGCGCAAACGTGAATTTCCTTGTAACGGCCATAACTTCTACATTTTCAACTCGATTTCGATGAAATTTTCAGGGATTATGTGGATTAGGTTGTAGATGGTCCCCTATGGAAGTCATCATTCCCGGACTGATAGAAGCGACTGCGCATGCGCAAACGTGAATTCCTTGTAACGGCCATAACTTCCACAATCTCAATCCGATTTCAATGAAATTTTCAGGGATGTTACAGATTAGTATTTAGATGGTCCCCTATGAAAATCACCTCCTTCGGACTGATAGTAGCCACTGCGCATGCGCAAATGTGAATTTCCTTGTAACGGCCATAACTTCTACATTTTCCATCCGATTTCAATGAAATTTTCAGGGATATTACAGAGTAGTGTTTAGATGGTCCCCTATGAAAATCATAGAGAATTGTTCTTCATAGAGGGATTTATTCATAGAGGGATGGCCTCTTGTGAGAATCTCAAATCTTATTCATGACAAGTTTAATAGCTCAGAGGAAAGAGTCTTGATTTGAGCTCCAGGGGTCGCGGGTTCGGATCCCAGCCGAGGCTAAGAATTTTTTTGATCCAATCACATACATCTACTCACTTAATTTTTCATCCGAATTTGATGAAATTTTCTAGGATTGACCAGATTAGCGTGTAGATGGTCCCCTATGAGGGTAGTGGAAGGTACTTACAGATTGGTGTTTTGAGATTAACTACTATGCATCGGATCATCTATACAATCGGGTTATGGATACGAGGAAGCTATGTGCCACACCCACTTGGCAGACGTTTTTTTTCTCCATTCAGAAATCGGACAAAGTTTTAACTTTCTTTTAACTGAGTTGTTCACCTATGGGAAGTTCGTTTTATTATTTTTTCTTTCTATTCAAACTTGGCTGTGTTTACTTTTTGGCTTTGAGAGTGATCATGTTTTGCCTTTTCCCCGATATTTGAGTTTTTCCCTAGTTCTCTTCTTTTTACTTGCTGCTGTGATAAAGGACTAAAATTTATTTCAGTAATATTGGGAATAAGACTGAATTGCCAATGTTAGTGATGGTAAGTGATAGCATTCTGAAGAAGGGACCTACCTGTTTTGGTTTATTATTTTCAATAATGAACCTTTGGAATCGACCAAGAAAAGAAAAATTTTAACACCCCCTCAAAATTTGATGGTTTACGTTTCAAGGTACGTAGAATCCAAAAATCGAATAGAAATTTGGCCGTGCGTCCGCCGTACGCGGCACTTTTGCCACTTAGCATTGACCGATTTTGATGAAATTTGGTATGTAGGCTCCATTTGGGGTCTAGTTGTGCCCCGAAGCTTTTGGTTGATGTAGGTCACTTCTAAGGATTCCAAAATCAATTTTGAAATTTTGAAAACGCTCTAACTCAAAAAATTTCGATATAAAGGTATTGTTTTTCCTTCAATTTAAGATTCTATAGAATTTTTAGAATTTTTTGAGACCACGCGGAGCTCTGTAGGACAAACCGTTCGCTCACTACGAAAATTTAAGTGTTTATATTGAAATATATATATATATAAATCAAAACACGAGTGTGAATCGCAAAAGAGGCCTAATCTCCGTTCAAATTAGAGCTGACCGAAATGCAATCGATGGTTGGTGATTTTGATTTTTTTTTTTTTTAATTTTTTTCGATTTTTTTTTGATTTTTTTTGATTTTTTTTTTTTTTTTTTTTTTCTTCTTTTCATATTGGATGTTTGGTTATTTTGTAGACGAGTGATCTATATAGAAAATAATAAACCATTGTGTAATAATTTGCAGCGTTTTTGCTTCCGAGTCTACCAAGGTAGCGGAAGCTTTGTTTTCACTTTTCAAGGACGAAAAAAAAGTTCTCCAAAATCAAAATTTTCACTCGCGTTTTGCGTTTTAGACCTTTCTGAACAATTTTGGTTCCGTGTCTGTCTGTCTGTGTGTCTGTCATGAATTCCTTGTAACGCTCATAACTATACGAAGTTATTGTCCGATTTCGATGAAATTTTAAGGGATTGTGCGGGTTGGTGTGTAGACGGTCCCCTATGAAAATCATCATCCTCGGACTGATAGAAGCGACTGCGCATGCGCAAACGTGAATTCCTTGTAACGGCCATAACTTCTACATTTTCCATCCGATTTCAATGAGATTCTCTGGGATTTTACAGATTAGTATTTAGATAGGCACCTATGAAAATCACCGCCTTTGGACTGATAGTAGCCACTGCGCATGCGCAAATGTGAATTTCCTTGTAACGGCCATAACTTCTACATTTTCCATCCAATTTCAATGAAATTTTCAGGGATGTTACAGATTAGTATTTAGATGGTCCCCTATGAAAATCATCACCTTCGGACTGATAGTAGCCACTGCGCATGCGCAAACGTGAATTTCCTTGTAACGGCCATAACTTCTACATTTTCCATCCGATTTCAATGAAATTTTCAAGGATGATACAGATTAACTTGTTTTGATGTTTAGAGATTAACTACTGTGTATCGAATCATCTATACAATCAGGTTATGGATACGAGGAAGCTATGTGCCACACCCACTTGGCAGACTTTTTTTTTTGTTTTTTCTTCAATGGGATACTGTTCTCTGATGAGAAAAGAGGATTTATTTCATTATTTTGCTATAAGAATGAAGTCCGAACGTGTTATTTAGGTACCTACCAACCTGCTTAGAAAACAGCAGACACCTACCTAGTCAGAGAAATAGATAGATACCTCCAAGTTTCTTTCAACCAATTTTCCTATGATTTGACACTCGATTGTTTGTTCATTTATATTTTTCAATGCAGAATGAGTTGCTCACATTGTTTATAAATGTTATTCGCCTAAATCCATAACCATTCAAAGAAAAAATGCGAGGAAAAAAGGAGGTTTCCTACGTGGGAGTAAAAATTACTCAATGTTTCCATTGAAAGCCTTGAGAGGCATGTTTCCATTCTAAGGTTAAATCAAAACAGCCCCATTACAGCACTCGACAACATTATTAAAGAGTTTAGTGCACTCGGTGATTTTCAATGTTCAAAGAACTTTGAAATCAGCTGCTGGGAAATCTCAAATAATTCACTTGTGCTCCTTGCATTCTAAACCCCTCATTTGAAAGTGCCAATTGCTACAAACCATTCAGTTTCAATTCGGTTTGTGTTATTTTACTCTCCACTTTCTACCACTTTTATACCGGGAAATTGACAAATTATTGATGGTGAGAGCGAAGATAGCTTCCAA
The DNA here is from genome assembly GCA_009739505.2 of Apolygus lucorum. NCBI lineage: Eukaryota > Metazoa > Arthropoda > Insecta > Hemiptera > Miridae > Apolygus > Apolygus lucorum. The sequence goes on from CM019182.2 coordinate 399,822, forward strand.
GATCATTGATATTTGCAAGATAACGTTTGAAAATGATATCACCAAGAGTGAGATGTCAATACTTTCTGAGAACAGCATGTCTCAATCGTGCTTAATGGATTTCCCCCTCTTAAAAAAATGTTTTTTCTCTCTTGAGTGCTGAGTTGCTCCACCCCATATCAATTCCATAAGGAGTCTTACTGAGAGACGTCCTAAAAACACTTGACTTTTATCGACGATTTGAGGTACTCGCTATCAACCTGCTGTAGGGATCAGCTTGAGCAGGTGTGATCCTCCATTGTTATTACTCAAGGATATAAAGTTAACCATTTACATGAAATTGCGTTTTGAATTTTGCAGGTGAAAGAATTAATTATACCTAAAGCGTACAATGGATTTGCCACCTACCACGCCTACGATATTGCCATAATCGACCTGGAGCGGTCCTTTGAGATTTCCAACTACGTTCTGCCAATTTGCGTTAAATTCGACGTCAATTTTGATCTTGAAAATACGGAAGGAACGGTGAGTTAATCGGGACAATTGTGGTGATGATTGTCGAAATATTTTATTACAATCTCGTAACACTTGTTTTTAATTATAAACATATTGTTTAGTAATGCATGCATTCCAGGGGACGTCCCATTGTATAACCATTAGAACAGTTTAACCAGTTGGTAAGCGATAAAACTGTTTCACTCGATGTAATTTTTTTATTACTTCAGGCAAGAAATATTGACACCCCCCCCCCCCCCTCACCATTATCCACCATAAAAATTTCTAGCGGCATGGGAGCCTCGAATCTGAAGAGCATTTTAAAATCCATGATCTACGATACCCAACATGCGAACTCGAGTCACCCCCCCCCCCCTCCCGCCACTACCTGTGAAATAGTTGGTAACACCGCTTTACATTTGTTATAGCATTCGCACTTTGAGTTAAACCTTTCGCGAATTGAATTAGACTTTTCGCAAAATGAATTAAACTTTTCGTAAAATGAATTAAACTTTTCGCAAAATTAATTAAACTTTTCGTAAAATGAATTAAACTTTTCGCAAAATTAATTAAACTTTTCGCAAAATGAATTAAACTTTCTGCAAAAAGAATTCGACCTTAGCCAAATCTGTAGTAAAAAAAAAATTCAACTTCAACAAAATGTATAATTGTAAGCACAAATGGTGTACGGGAAATACAAAACGGTGCAGAAAATAGAAAATTAATACAAAAGTCAAACGAAAAATCAATACAAAGTCAATACCAAAAGACAACAGTTAATGGAGATTAACTAGTTAATGGTCGTTCTAGAGCAGCAGTTCCGAGTACCTGAAGTAATACTTGAATCACTGTCGCTAATTATAAGTCGTCTACCGTGTCTACGATTATTTCTTCTGTTACGGAAATAATCCGATGAACTTGACTCATTGTCACTCATTTTAATTTTAAAAAAAAACGTTCTACCAATGAACAAAAATCGGACACTTTACCAACAACGGAGACGGAGGCACTGAGATAATGAACTAGGATGAGATAAGGAATCTAGGAATGCTATCTAGCATGAGAGAAGGAATACGTTTTCCTCCGTTCCTACCAGTCCAATTAGGTCCGGGAAAAAACAACACAGAGAAGGAATGCTGAACCATGCAACGATAAGGATTGTTGTCCAATCAACAGGAAGGTATCAGACTCTCGGTCGGCAGAGTTTGGACTATCAATCGGGACCGTGGTGGTTAGGTACTTTTCGGGTATCTAAGTCTAATTCAATTTGCGGAAAGTTTAATTCATTTTGCGGAAAGTCTAATTCAATTTGCGGAAAGTTTAATTCATTTTGCGGAAAGTTTAAATCAATTCGCGAAAGGTTTAATTCATTTTGCGAAAAGTCTAATTCAATTTGCGGAAAGTTTAACCCACCCAGCACCGAGGGGATTCATAAGAGGTCCACCTGACTTACGCCGCTGACCGAGGGATTCTTAAGAGTCCCTGGCTCTGTGACGAAAGGCCCTCCATTTTTTCATCCGGTAGGGGGGGAGAACCTTCGTTTCTACTCCGGTCCGCTGTTTCCATCGGTCAAGTGTTGTTCAAGGTTTTGAACGGAAAACTTGGTTTGTACGTGGATTGCCTACCTGGCGCCTGTTTGCGTATCTTCCTTCCGGTCCGCGGGGAAACGCACAGTTTTTAGTGCGGCGCTGGGTGGGAAAATTTTCATTTTGCGGAAAGTTTAAATCAATTCGCGAAAGGTTTAATTCATTTTGCGAAAAGTCTAATTCAATTCGCGAAAGGTTTAATTCAAAGTGCGAATGCTATATATTGGCTAAGCTGCAAAAAAGCCCGGTATACAAGAAAAATAATTCGCTCGTCATTCTGTTCTGTTCGGTAGTCGTTCATTTCTTAATTAAATTCCTTCACGTTACCTACTTGCTGGGTTGTTGTTTTATTCGTCCTCTGCTCAAATTCAAGAGGTTATGAGCTCAGAATACGCGTTGTGAGTGGAATTTTGGTTCGTGATTGACTCGAAGTGTGGAAAAGTACGGAAATCGGACGAGCTGCACATCGGAAGTCTATCCTAAACATGGATAAAGCTACGGAAAATCGAAGTTGTGCGACTGCTGGAATCAAGCGATTCGAAGGAAAAGGGTTTCTCACCTGGAAGATTCGAATCTGTGCAGCCCTTGACGAGTTGGGTCTTCTAAAAGTGATTAGTGACAATCACATGAACATGTCAAAGTTTCATGAAGCAAATCGGAAAGCCAAGAACCCTTAAATTAAGGTTTAGTGAACCCTTAAATTCTCGTAGGGAGCAAACGGTTTGTCCTACAGGGCTCCGCGGGTCTCATAAAATTCTTTACTATCTTAAATTGAAGGAAAAACAATACCTTTATATCGAAATTTGTTGAGTTAGGGCGTTTTCAAAATTCATTTGTGAACCCTTAGAAGTGACCTACATCAACCAAAATCTTCGGGGCACAACTAGACCCCAAATGGAGCCTACATACCAAATTTCATCAAAATCGGTCAATGCTAAGTGGGGAAAGTGTCGCGTACGGCCAAATTTTTATTCGATTTTTGGATTCTACGTACCTTGAAACGTAAACCATCAAATTTTGAGGGGGTGTTGAAAATTTTTTTCTTGGTCGATTCCAAAGGTTCATTATTGAAAATAATAAACCAAAACGCTGCAAATTATTACACAAAGGTTTATTATTTTTGTATACAGGGTGTCTACACTCAAGATGGGCATAACTTCAGGGTTCGATTCTACAAGGTATTTCCAACAAAAAATAGAGAGTTTTAGCATGCCACACGCACCGTGAGATTCACGTCACCGTGAGATTCTCCTAGAACGAGCAATGTGAGATGCTAACCTTCATTCTTGGGGATCAACGTGACCCTACAAACCTAGAGTAACGTCAAGCGTCACACCAACTCTGTATTTCTGTCTTGTCGTCTTGTGGCGCGAGTTTCATTTTTGGTGGAAATCATTTCGGAAATACCTAATGGCTCATTTGCAATAGCAATTATTTTGCTGTAGTGTATTACGCCAGAATGATGCTTTTGTGATTCGTGCTTTTTATCATGGAATACCTATCTAATGATCATTCATCAGTCTACGTCCGAATTACTTAATTCGTCCGTCGAACAATCAACTGCCTATCCACCTAACTTCGAGGTAAGAAATCGTATTACAATTTATTTATGTGTGATAGGTACATAGTTTACATACTCATATTACTACCCTCTTACCGGTACTTTCAACTAGGTACTTGGAGAGAGAAGAGTATAGCTAACTGCCTGCGGGTACTAATTTTTGTTTCAGATTCCGGAAAACAAGTCCCTAGACGTCTTTTCGGAACAAGAATGAATTTGAATGATGAAACCAGAATGAATTTGAAAATAAATGAATGGAAATATATACCTATTGCTTTTAATATAACATGAGATTTGTTAATTGATTTGTTCGTCTACCTACAAGATAACTTTATGTTACAATTTTCACCTGCCTCTCACCTCACCTATCTACGTTGATCTTGGTTGCAAACAGTATTAGGCAAAAAATATTTTTGCAGTTAAAAGTAGGTAGGATAGTGATAAGAAGAGGATTTCCAGCTCAAATATTTGCGCAAAAAGTCTCCATTTTTGTGAGTTTCTGCATTTTAGGGAGTAGGTAATTATTTATTATTTAAAATACTATTTTTGCGCTAGCAGGCATATTTTATCGGAAAGTTTACATAACATCAAAGTTTGAAAATTTCCCGAAAATGATGAATTTAGGCTTTTTTATTTCAACATTTCTATTGTTTTTCAATGGACATCATCATTAAATTATTGATATAGAAGATTCTCTTAATAGTTTCCTGGATTGACAAAACCTCCTGGATTGAGGTTTCATTCACGATCAGGTAGTTAGTACCTACTTAGTTACGTGAAAGAATATTATTACGAGTTTTGTTCAAAATAATCGTAGGTAGTTACCTACCTAGGAAAGCAAAATCATAACGTTGAAATCAATTCGATAACAAATTAAAACGTCGAATTACCACTATTCATGAAGGTTGGAATACTTATTCAATACCGACTATACCTACCACAATTTTTAGAAGACACGTTTTCGAACCCTACTTTTTGAAAATTGTACTACTTAGGACAGTTCTCAAATGTTGGCCAACAAACTAATAGTTTCCCTCATTATTATGGACATTTTAGCAAAGGTATGTTTACTTTGGAAAATCTATAAAAAATTATCAAAATAGTTTTCAAAGATAGGTAGGTACCTACAGTAGGTATATTTTGAGACACAATTTTGGTTTTCCCCCAATACCTTTGTTTTCTTCAAAGTGCAAAGAAAATTCATAAGAAGATTATGAATGAATAAAATATGTATGAAAAAGAGAGGAAGAGAATGTACCTAATGAATAAAGTCAATTGAAAAGAACGATAATGAATGAATTAAATTACGTACAAAATGAGGAATCGTGAATAAGTAAAATGATGAGGTAAAAATTATAACTAGGTATGTAGTTGTTACTGAAGAAAGTTTGTAAAATATGTGCATTGTTTGAAAGATTGAAGGAACAAATGCCAAAAAATGCGAGAAAATGCGCATTTTTCCGCCTTTTGATAGGAAGGGGTTATAAGTGGCGTAGGTTATAACATCTCGCGGTGCCCGCGGCGGTGTTCTCGCGTTGGACGCTCGTTGAGCGTCGACCGTGACTCGCGGTGCCCGTGAGTCGCGGGCACCGCGAGATATAGCATCCATGATGACGCGTTCGCGGTGCCCGTGAGTGGTCTGCTAAAACTCTCTAATATCTCAGCAATTTTCTTTTAACCCACTCAAAATTCCTTCTTTTTCACTTCAGTTTTTTTTTCGCGTTTTCGACATTACGGCAATGATATGGTCATAACTCCCTTATTTCTCCTGAAAATTCAAATCTGACTACACCGTTAGAAAGAGCGTTAAATTCCTAAGCTACTTAGTACAAAATCAAAATCTTTCAGCAATAAAATAGTTTCTAAAAATCAAGTCAAAAAGCAAACTTTAAATTTTTTTTGAAACTTGACTTTTTCGACCAAAGTTTTCACTTTGAATCCCTGCCCATTTCGATGGGTGCTCTTCGGAGAAAACATGCTCAAATTATCAGCTTTTCAACGGTCTATCAATTTTTCTTTTTAACATTAAAATTGGAAGAGTAAAATTTACTCTTCATTTAATAAAGTGTGAATGTCAAAACATATTGTTTAGTAATGCATGCATTCCAGGGGACGTCCCATTGGATAAGCATTAGATCAGTTTAACCAGTTGTTAAGTGATAAAACTGTTTCACTCGATGAAATTTATTTATTACTTTAGGCAAGAAATACTGCCCCCCCCCCCCCACCATTATCCACCTTAACATTTCTAGCGGCATGGGGGCCTCGAATCTGAAGAGCATTTTAAAATCCATGATCTACGATACCCAACATGCGAATTCGAGTTCGACCCCCCCCCCCCCCCCCCACTTCCCCAACGCCAACAATGGTGCCGGTCTGGCACCAAAGCGGAAATACGTCGTAACATTGAACTTTCATCTGTTAGTTTTGGTAGGCAGTCCGTCGAAGTTCACATCCGTATTCAAGGTGAAACACAAAAAAAAAAAAAACACGAAATAAGCGGTTTATGGCATCATGGCACCATGTCCTGGCACCATGGTGGCACCACTATTAGTTCCATGGTGGTACAGAGAATAATTCATGAAAATCCGGAGGTATAATGAGAATTTTTCCTCAATTTCAAAGCTTGGGTACAATTAGTAAGCAGTAATGGAACCGAAATATTGAAAAATCGGATATTTTGTGAATATTATCCCCCCACTCACCCCTCCCATTGCGAATTTTGGTACTCTGGTAAAATCATGTACAACTCGGAAGTTATTTGAGTCAAACAAAAAAAGAAACACGCAAATCGGTTGGAAATTGAGGCCTGGGCAGAGTTTACAAGATTATGCACGCAAACGCACGTTTTTTAAGCATTAACCCCCCCTTTCCCCCTCTTAGAAAGCAAAATCCGAAATTCCGGCGCCGTAGTGCACAACTAGATAGTATTCCGCGTCAAACGAAAAAAGAACCAAGAAAATCGTTTGAGAACTAAGGCCTGGGCAGAGTACACAAGATTATGCCCAAAAACGCACGTTTTTCGAACATTAACCCCCCCCCCCCCCCTTTAAAGGCAAAATTCGAAATTCCGGCGACGTAGTGCACAACTAGATAGTTTTCCGCGACGAACAAAAAAAGAACCAGGAAAATCGGTTGAGAACTAAGGCCTGTGCAGAGTACACAAGATTTTGTTACACACATACACACACAGACATACACCTATGGTTTTTTTCGCGGATTTGGATTCAGAATGGTCTAAAACGGATTACTGTGTGGTCATTTTTTTTTCTGTTGAGTGTTGTCCTCCTTCACCCCAGATCGATCGCATAAGGACGCCCAAGTCTTACTGTGGGACGTCCTAAAAACGGGTGTTTTACATGAAAAGCCAGTGTTTCAAGCGGTAGATATGGTAGTGAGTGTAGGAACTCGGATTATAATGTATATAAGCTAGTTTATTGCCTTTTAAGCCATTACAATAAATCATCAAAATTACGTCAACGAATAATGTCACAAACTAATCATCTTTCTAGAAATGTCTTCGCGTTGCTACGCAATATCAATACTCGTCAGCTGTACTGTAGTTGAGCAGTACCTACTAACTTCGTCATGATGCTACAGTGAGCATACAGTAACACCTTTCTACTCAATAAAAACACCGAATTTCTAGCTGATTTGAGTTTTTGTTGAGTAGAAAGGTGTTACTTTATGTTCACTACCATATCTACGAATAATGCGTATTTTATGACACCTAGACCCCACGCAACTAGACCTCAAATGGAGCCTACGTACCAAATCTCCCCATCTGCCATCAAATGTGTTGGTTGGGTGTGGATGGCCATTGATATAATTTCCGTCTACACCCAAGCAAACAAGTACCTTTCTTCAGGATTACAAGTACCTAACAAAAATTATTGCTCCCGTGCTTCCTATCAGTTATCAACCAGAAGAGATTATTGCTAGAAATCAGCCATGTTCACACCCATGAGTAATGGTCGTCGTAACGTAATAAACACCACTAAACAATATTATGTTTCTTCAGGTCGTCGGCTGGGGTTATACAGAAAACAAGTCCTTCAACAACGGCCAGGTCGGCGAAGTGAGTCCGATTCTCCTGAAGACCTACCTGCCCCTCATCAATTGGGAAGCGTGTAAAAAGAAGAAGCGCCACGACTACAATTTTCTCGATTTTCTGACTTCAGACAAATTTTGTGGACTCTTCAAAAACGGTGAGTTATTTACGCAGGCAATCACACTGGTTTACAAAATAAAATTATTCATCTATGTCGTGTAAAAGTGAATAGTCAAACAACCATCTCAGGTTGAACTTTTGTCCGACTGCCAGTCCTGGCGTCATTTTTCGAGGTGCTGAATCCGATTTTGAAGTCGCAAATTGGAAATTCCGACTTCCTGAAATTCCTCATTTTGTTGTCCAATGATTTTCTTGATTTCAGGCTCGGGAACACAAAAGGGCGACAGCGGAGGAGGAGTGTTTGTGGCCAAAGACAACAAGTGGTACGTCGTGGGGATTGTCTCCAGCAAAGACGGCTCCAACACAGTGGCTGCTCTCACTAACGTCCATTTCGCTGATCACCAGAGATTCATCAGGGAGACGATGACTAATTACAAGAGATATCAAGAATAACTTCAATATCCACCGTATCTGATCAATGTAAATTTCGTATCTATTAAGAATATTAGGTATATTTATATTATATTCAAGAGTTGAAGTCGAGAAAAAATAAAAAAATTAACAGAGAACGAACGCTGTACGCATTTTTGAGAGTAACGACTTGTAACTGGTGGGGGGCATTACTGATCTCAAGGCGTCAAATGTTCAAACCACCAAAAGCTTTCGAAGGTTCAAGTAGTAGTCCGAGTAGAAGTATAATTGATTTTTTGGTTAAGTTAGTACCACAGAGCTCTGGAGACAAGTTAACAGAGGAGAAAGGTAATGTTAAAATGGCGTGCAAGCATTTTTGAGGCTGCCTCAGTTGCGCCATCTACTTTCAGCTAAAGAACTACTACGGAAACTGAAGTGGTGGGGGGGGGGCACATTCTCTTCATGCCGCTTTTTTTCAAATCCTTTCGAATGCCCAGAAATTGATAACTTTTCATTTCATAGTCATTTAGATTTGCAAGAATTACTCAGAAAAACCAATCGAGGCGAAAGGTATTTTCCAAGCTGCCCTTACAATTGTTGTTGTCCCTATCACCAGTAGTTCAAATGTTCAATTGACAACTGCCACCCATAGAAACGTTTGAAACTCAGTGTATTGAAACCCACGTCGACGGAAGACGCCAGCGGAAAACGTACTCCGCTCTTTAGGAAAACGGTTGCCTTCTTTTTCCATTGAAGGAGTGGTCGACATGACCCGGCTAGCGTACTCCGTCCAACGCGACAGGAAAACCCCGTCGGCAGGAAAACACGGCTTTACCAAGAAAAGTGAACGAAAACAGGTGAAAGGGCCCAACTTTAGATACTTATAGCCAAGTACCTAAATTATCATTTATTATTTTTTTAAACGTCATTTTAAAAAATTCGTTGACTTATTGACCATTATTAATTTTCTACTAAGATTTAAGCAACACAGAGGCGTTTGGAAAAAACGCTGTTTTTCGGGCTGACTCCCCTTAATGGAGGAGGTCAGATCATCAGCAAACGAAGTAATTTTCCGGAAATTCCAAGAGTTGATGTGACTGATAGAGTAGAGGACCATGGGGTTCTGGGGACACCAAAAATCATTTTTCTGAATTAAGATGATGGAAAATTAGAGGTCTGAAATAAAATATGTATGCAACGTATGCAACGTTGCAAAGTATGCAACGACCCAATTACAACTCGGGATTCTGTCAGGTGTCATTGGGAGATGAAGAGAGGGGTTCCAATGTATGTGAGTGTAGGAAAACACAAAACAAGTTCTTTTTTTTTATCGAATTTTATTAAAATTTTGTATGATTCCAAAGGTTCATTATTTATAATAATAAACCAAAATGATGAAAAGAATACCTTGAAAAGGCATCTGCATAGAAATCTACCACCCTCGTTGGTCCAGTAAGTAGTAAGCAACAAAAAAGTAAAGTAAAGTGAACAACCATCCCCCAGGTTGAATTTTCCAAAGGGAAGTTCAGAATTGGTGTGATTTCGCTCATGGCTATTTATTGCCTCACCTGCTAGAGTGGGGGACGGTTCACCAGCGGCACAACTCGAAAAATTATCTGGACCTGCGATACCGCCCATGAGCAGTCCCCATTGCAGACAATCTCCCGTGCCAAGGGGCTCATTGGTCCATTTGATGACAGCCTCCACAATTTGACTCAAAACATCCCAACCAAACTGCGTTAAAGTTGTGGCCTGAGCCACTTCATTATACTTGAGCTGGATTCACATGGGATGGAAAGATGAGAAAACCAGTGGAGGGGGTGACCAGAGTCGGCAGAAGGTTCACATGGATGGAATGGACAGAATGATAACCTTCCTTCTGGAAGCCTTGCCTCCTAGTGCAACCTCCACTATTATTAGGCGGACAACCGTATAGAAATTTCTTCCACCAACGGACTTTCCGCCATTCCATCAAGACGGCGGCCACCTTTCTCCACTGGGGAAAATCAGCCAATCAGATTGCGTTATTCCTTACCGCCCCATGTGAATCCAGCTTTACTCGCACTTTGGTGATAGGCCTTGAGCGTTTTTTCAGTTCCATATCTTCAGCCAATTCGTTCTTAATATTTCAATTGTGTAGTACAGTTGGAGGTCTGGAGATCAATCCCCAGTCGAGGGAAGAAGGACCGGAAATGGCTCCTCAGCATTATCTGAGGACAATTAGTGTTGTCAATAAACACAGCTCCCTCAAGACACAATCCGCCGTCGCTGGTTTGGACAAACTACTGAGTTCAGCAGATCTCCTGTCCAGATGATCAGATTTGGTAAACTCGTAGCCAGAAAGGATGATAAGAAACCCCTGGCTGTGCTGTTATCTTTTTTAAAAATAATTTCGAAAGTGTTTCTACTCTCGACTGAAAAGTGTTTGGGTTTCCTGTTGATCGGACGCTCCTCCGTTGGAAGTATTCGATCTTCCATAATTCAAAGAAGTAAACCCGTTGATTCCAGGGATTCTTCGAGAGGAAAACAGAAATAAAACAAACTATTTAAAAGATAATTTGTATTGCCTTGTTAGTGCTAACTACACCAAAGCATTAGAAAAGACTGAATAGGTACGCAAATATTACAAGTTTAGTTTCAAGCAAAAATTTCATATTATCTTCGAAAATCTACTTCTAGTAGATTGACTTCGTCTTTATTTCAAAACTATAATAGAAAAGTGGAGAAATAGTTTCTTTACAGGTGCATCGTTCTTATGAACTTCGTGATATGTGGTGAGAATAAGTTTCGCCCTCGATAAATTTCGTTGAGGTGGATTGTATGAAGTTTGGGTGGAGTTACTTCAGTTTTGCGTGATTAATAGAGAGTTTTCGCAACGTCTTTTGTGACGACCGTCCGCGTGTAATATCCATGCTACCGTCTGAAAATGGTGACTGCGCATGCGTGACGACTTGGACGGCGAGCTCGGTCGTCTTGGACGCCGCCAAATGCCGGCTTTTGGCGGCGTCGAGAACGACGGCTTTCTTGACGACTCTACCCTTGATAACCTCACACTTTTATAACCAATTTCAATTTAGATCGGATGTAGCCGGATTTTGTGTTGTGTTCGACGGTCGACTCCCGTGTTTTGGTTCTCGATTTTAGCTTTCATTTCTCAACAGTTTTCTTTTTCCCGGGAATTATCAAGTTTTTCATCTCTCGAAACAAACTATTCGTCACCAGAATTCTGTTATCTTCACATCAAGATCAAGTGAATCCATCGTATACTGTTGTTGACTCTGTGCGAATTTTACATTGTTTGAATGTCAATGAAATTTCTGAATAAAGGCACCCTTGTTTTTCATTTAATATTGTATGTTATTTATTCATCTACCAACATGCCTATTCATCTACCAACATACCTAACTACAGATCTACAATAAACAGGCAATGGGAGTCAGTTCACGTAAGTAGGTACCATTTAAGATTTCAACTGAGTTCCGTTTGCTGTGATCATCATACTTGTAAGTTGCATGTCAAATTGGAAAGTTCATTACCTTTCATTCATAAAGTTCATTACCTTTGAAAATTTACCTTCTTTTCACACAATAGTAGGTATTTAGGTATTTATTTAGGTATTTAGGTGTTACGTCTATGAGTTCGTAGATCTATTCTAGTATGATAGATCTATACTTCCGTTTTTGTAATAGTCTGTACCTACTTCCTGGTAGGTAGAAACGAAGTACCTACCTACTCTAAATTATCTATAGATATGTTACGGACGTGTTGTTAGACAAACAAGGAACCAGTAGAAAGGTAGCTACTGCAAAATCGGTAGTTAGTAGGTATTGTAGACCCAAAAAATGCAGTAAGAGCTCTGGAAAAGCTAGTGTAGTTCACTACTTTCTAAAGGTGAAAAGGATCAAAATCATCAGTAGGTAGGTTTTTGTATCGCAATGTAAGGTCAGAAAGGGATGTAAATAGGTATCCAAGTAGTAAAAAATTTATTGCCTTTTCAATACGGCAAACATTTTTATTTTCGATCTGAAAAACTCATTTCGAGATCCCCCGGAGTCTGAATCAGCTGTTCACTATCGGCCATTTTCTAGTGACTTCACAGGTCAGTAGTTGTTTAGCGTCACTTTCAGAGTCCGCACCTAATTTTGTGACGACTCGAAATCCACCAAAAAAAGTTAGCATCTGCATCTGCTGGCCCCATCTGTCTCTAGTCGTCACGATCTCAAGTCGTCACGTCTGACGTGGCGAAAACTCTCTAATGTCAACAAGGGATCTCCGTCAATTGTGTATTGTGCGAAACAATACGCTCTTGGAACAAAGACATAAACAACGTAGTACTGAAGTATATTGTCACCCAAAACTCATAATATTCACCCAACAACTTGTTTTCCTTAATTCTTTTCTTTTTTCATCTAGCGCTCGTAAAAATGAAATATTATCGGTAATTCTAGGAGTATCATTAGTTACAGTTCCTAAATTTTTCAGAACATAAGTCATTCTTTAAGAGTACAGTTTACCCGTTCAGGAAACGAATAACGAGTACAATTGATGAGTAGATGGAACCAACACCCAGGAATATACCCGAATAAAACAAACATCATAAAACCTATTAAATTAGTAAAAAATTTCATAAAATAAAAATCACATAACATCACAATAAAATATTCAAAAATAATAGCAACAACAAAAAGTATAAATAAATGTATCTTCAAATATTGCAACAAATTATAATAGTAGCCAATAACTTGGTAAATTGAAAGAATAAATAAGTCAATAAATAAACAATACATGGAATGAGCATGTAAGCACGACTTCAACAGGTGTGTAGTAATTTAAATTAAGTAGGTACACACCTAAGTACTTATTTTCGCCAAATCGTGTTGAGTAGAAACGACGAAGAAATCTGTTTTTGATATCGATATTGATTTCTGGGACACGTGCTAGTGCTGACCTAGTAACCAAAGCTGCATATTTTTCTTAGTTATTTGGTCCCAGGACAATTTTCATTGGAGATTCAATTAGCACAAATAAGAGAGTATTTCTGAAGGGGTTTTCGAGTGAAGGCGCAGGAACTCGATATTTAAAATGAATTGAGATGCGGAAGAAGCTATTCCTGTAGCGGAGAGCGCACAGAGAACTATTCGTGAAGTATAAACTAGAGTTTAATGAATATTACCAGGGTTCCAAGAGGAAACTGATTTCAAAAGCCTTTTGTGCGAACAAAGGAATCAGTCGTTTTCTTAGACGTAGCTAAACTGAAGCGAATGAAGAACTACTCACACAATTTCACCTCCTATTGTCTACATCAGATAGTTTCAAGTAAAGCGTCGGAGGGAAAGGAAGAAACGTTAGTATGCCATTAGAATTCAGATTGTTCAAGTAGTGAGAATGTATTAGAAGATGAAGGGGAGGACTGACGCGAGTGCGCTCTAGCGGCGAAGTACCGAAGCACAATTCCGCTGTATCAGAGACCTTACCACTTCATTTCCTGAGATTTGTACCTATTTTGAATGTACTTTGTACTTTTATGAAGAAACTAATTGCTCTAACCGAAAATTGGAAAAAACGCCTGCCAAGTGGGTGTGGCACATAGCTTCCTCGTATCCCTAACCCGATTATATAGATGATCCAATGCTTAGTAGTTAATCTCAAAACACCAATCTCTAAGTACCTTTCACTACCCTCATAGGGGACCATCTACACGCTAATCTGGTCAATCCTAGAAAATTTCATCAAATTCGGATGAAAAATGTAAATGTTTTGGCTGTTACAAGGATTTTACGTATGCGCATGCGCAGTGGCTACTGTAATTCCAAAGGTGGTGATTTTCATAGAGAACCATCTAAATACTAATCTGTAACATCCCTGAAAATTTCATCGAAATCGGACGGAAAATGTGGAAGTTCTGGCTGTTACAAGGAATTCACGTTTGCGCATGCGCAGCGGCTACTATCAGTACGGGGGTGAAGATTTTCATAGGGGACCATCTACAACCTAATCTGCATAATCCCTGAAAATTTCATCGAAAATCGGGTAGAAAATGTGGAAGTTCTGGCCGTTACAAGGAATTCACGTTTGCGCATGCGCAGTCGCTTCTATCAGTCCAGGGATGATGATTTTCATAGGGGACCGTCTACACACCAACCCGCACAATCCCTGAAAATTTCATAGAAATTCGGACAATAACTTCGTATAGTTATGCGCGTTACAAGGAATTCATGACAGACAGACACGGAACCAAAATTGTTCAGAAAGGTCTAAAACACAAAACGCGATTGAAAATTTTGATTTTGGAGAACTTTTTTTTTCGTCCTTGAAAAGTGAAAACAAAGCTTCCGCTACCTTGGTAGACTCGGAAGCAAAAATTGTACTATGCACAATAGTATACTGGCGGGGGGGGGGGGGTCGCCATTTTAAACAAAGCCGCTCACCCACCCCCTCTTTTTAGTAAAAGCTGATTTCATGTGGTCTGAGTGCGACCAGGCTGGAGGCTGTCTGTTGCATGGAAGAATATGGCCAAGGGGTGACGTCACTGGTCCAATTATCTATCTTCATTATTACAGGTGAACAAAAGTTACTGCTTCCATGTTTCCAATCAGTTAGCATCAGAAGAGTAATTCAAAAGGAAAAATCAGCATGTTGGGAACCATGGGTAACGCTCATTATAACACTTTATTAGAATCTGTCGTAATCGGCACATTGAGTAGAGGAGGCGAGCGCTTTCATGCGGCGTCGGAGCTTAAAGGAGTGGCACCCAACAACATCGGGGTGATGGCTGCAACCTTGTCATGGCGCGGAGTGTGGTGCGGGAAAATTACCATGGAGTTGTGTGAGTTGGGCATCTCAGTAGGTGTACTCTGTGGTATCACCAACCGTGTCCTGCTCGGCTCATATTTGAACTGGTGGTCGTTTTATAGAGGCACTTCCCTTCATCCCTCTCTCCCACCCCCACCTTCCTCATCTTCCCTCATCCCTAGGGCCGGCGTCAGGTGAGTCCTTGGCTTCCTCCCCATTATATTTGATTTATTTATTTATTTTTATTGATGTGCCCCCTGCGACTTTCAGGGGAGTTTAATTTTAAAAATTTTTAAAAAAGGCCCAATTCACATAGGACATACTTTTGCCACGTCTCTTCACCTTATCTCGTGGTGTACAAGAAGTGACGA
The DNA here is from genome assembly GCA_009739505.2 of Apolygus lucorum. Taxonomy (NCBI): domain Eukaryota; kingdom Metazoa; phylum Arthropoda; class Insecta; order Hemiptera; family Miridae; genus Apolygus; species Apolygus lucorum. The sequence goes on from CM019182.2 coordinate 415,188, forward strand.
ACCAGTGGCGTGCCACTCAACTCTTGCCTTCAAAATGGGCGATGATTATCAATTTACGTTGAATTGAGATTACAGATGTCCTTTCCCATCACCTTCTTTCCCCCTCTGTGCGCATTGCACGGGTCATTTCACCACCTTGTCTCTGTCAGACGTCCGTTCTGAGTGAACTGGGCCAAAGGATATCCCCATCAGGCTGTTGAGAGGTTTCTATGAGGCCATCTTTATCGAAAGCACTCGCCTCCTCTACTGGATGTGTTGGTTACAACGAACCTCTCAATAGGGCAAAGGTAACATCGTCCAGACCCACGAGAATTCCTCATAGTTAACAGGCATGTTAAGTAAAATCCGCCAATTTTCGTGAATAGTTTGTAGTCACCAAACCACAATCCTACTCGTTGAAAATGTACGTTGAATTAGGAAAAAAAAGGATGTTGAATTATTTCATCAGATATGTGTGGCCTAAAACCTACTTGGTGCATAGTTTTTTATAAACGTAGTTCAATGAGCACAATTGATGAGGTACATCGATATATTGTATTCGTTGGTACATGGTACTTGTCCGATGCACAGCTAAGTGAAAATGTTTTGCGGTTAAGGTGGTCACTGGAAGAAATGCGTTTAGGAACTTCATTTCACATTTAGTTCACGTTCGTTCAGTGAAGGCACTAAAAGGGAGTTCATTCATATTGATGCTGGCTACTAGATCAGGCTCTAGACATTTCGTCTCTATTATTAGAGAGTCTTTGCTGCCAAAATTTGACTCTTAGGAGGAGACTAGCGCAAGCAATCGAGAATGCTACCCAGTTGAAGGAGGAGGCCCGTTAACTAATGACAGGGGGGAGGGAGGCGCTCGTGCCTCTAGAAATGGGTGACTGTCTGGGGAACCCTCTCATCGTCACCCGTGAACTCCGAGCTGTGTGAAGAGGTTCCATGGGCCCCAGTAGTGGCGTGCAAAAACTCTCTAATCACTGTATGCCTGCTGGGCCAAGCTTGCGAGTACGTTCCTGATCTGGTCTGGCCTAGCCTTAACACATTCCACGCAGATTGCCTACCGGCAGGCAAAAGTAATTCTCTCGCCAGCGCAGATTGCCTACTGGTAAGCAAACAAAATCCCACCCCCTGAGCGGCTGACGTTTCGAGCGCTTTCTATACGTCATATGAACTACTAATTTCGGGCGAAATTGCAACCCGTTTTGGTAAAAAAATTACCAACTGGTTCAACTAAGAAGAAACAGTCGGGAATACCACCCTGTTTGGGATCCGCATTGGTGATGAAATCGCCATTTTGGGACCCGCGTGGAAAGTGTTAACGCTAAGCGGTACTGTGCATAGTGTTTTATTGAAAAACTCGATTGAGCCCGATCCGAGCATCAGAGGCGACACGAGTGCCCCAAGTACTCTCTTTCCAACTATCCCTGAGCATCCTGGAAGTTATGTAGGTTTCAGGAAATCTACGTCCATCTCTCGAGAGTATTTCTAAGTGGTGATTTTTTTGATTTTGCTTTGATTTCTTATGATCTTCGTCATTGATTTGTTTTATTTCCAGGTAGAAAAATACAACATACAGAGGAAAAAGTGAATGAATGAGCTAGTCACAGCTAGTCTGAGGGTATGTACTGAGAGAAGCGTGAATTTTACGATTTGTTCATCTTATGAGTTGTTTTAGTTCAGAAAAATAAAGATTTTCAAGTATAATGTTTTACCAAATTGGCTTTGTATTCTGTTGATGGACCCATTCGTTTGAGAGCCGTAGGACAATTGGAAAGGAGAGCAGGCAGTTGATAGATGCCAGAAACAGAAGTGCGTACAGATGGGGAAAAAAGTTAAGCGTGCACATAACGGTTAACCAGCAATTCATAGCATTAGTCATTCTCATTTTATCCCCACATTAACCACACGTCCCGGGAAGGCTGAGAAGTGGCTTAGGATATCACACGCAGAGACAGATCCTGGCCATCAGCTACTGAGGGGATCAAGATGAGCAACAAGCTGTGCAGTCCGCAATGACTCGGCTGCCTGCTGTCTAAGCCCTTGCTCCATATTGAGTTGATGGAGGCTCACATTGGAGCATGATGCATGCATTGCAGGAGTCAGATTACATCTGATTGCTTCTTTCAGGGGTTCATATTCACTACAGCAGTCGTATACTGCTTGAGGGCTTTCTCCGCCGCACTCCGACGTTTAAACCGTCGTACATCCAATGACCAGTCTACAAAGCATTCGTTCATGTGAAACGGTATCGGGCTCAAAGGACTAATACAAAGGAAGACGTGCCGATCTAAAACTTAACTTTCAGTCGTCTTGGAGCTTTGGAACAAATTTTAAGCCGTTCAGGACATTTTCCCGAAAAGAATTCTGGAGGGGGAGATGGAAGTGAAATCCTGATTTCAGTACTCTTTGAATTCAGGCATCTGCGCCTTCACAGAGCCAAGGTGAACCTGGAATGAAACTTCAATGCTATCCATCCGGTGATTACTTAACCGCCAAAGAACGATGCGAAACACAGTGAGTACCAACGTGAATTATACTTCGTTTACTACTCAAAGCATAATTATTATAGTCGTTGGAAAATAAAATTTTAAACGAATTCTGGTCACACAGAGTGAACATTTAGGGAGCGCTGGATACCTCGACTGTAGCAAGGAAGACGGCAGACTTGACTCATGATGAGCTTGTGGAAGGGAACGCTCCCGCCTTTGGAGCCTTGCAGCTGCTCGATGGTCGTTTCGTCGTTAGCCAGAGCTTCGAGCTGGTCGTACAGGATGACCAAGACGAAGATGCCGAATAGGCTGCTCTCCATGACGAGGATGATGCAGTGGACTATTCTAGACTGCTTCATCACCAGCTCGTTGTTGCATTGCGGGCAAGCTCTGAGCCAGGAAGTGATGACTAGAAGGAGTGCGTAGGCCGAGAGGATGCCCACGAAGACGAGAAACTGTATGAAGAACTTTTGGTTTCTCTCGCCAACACAGTTATTGATCCAAGGGCAGTGATGGTCCATTCTTTTGATACATCTCTTGCATATCCTGCAAACAAAGACACCATTTTGTATGTTAAACATGTTCTTCAGCTATAGCGATTTTTATATTCATTAAGAAAGAGAAATAAAACACATATAAAATATATTATATAAAAATAAAGTTTGCTTCAGAAAAGATAACAAAATTAGGGGGTTTCACCAGAGAACAATAAAGATTGAAGAACGAGGTGACTAGTAACTAACAATGGGGAATTTGCCTCAATTTTAGATTCTGGAATTTCAAGTCAAATCCTATAATAGGGCCCTAGAATAACGTTTAACACTGGGAATAACCAAGGGGAAAAAATTACCGTTGGAGAAAGTGCCTAAACAAGTGAAGCCTCTGTTACAAAACACCGCGAAAATCGAGGAATATTGTTGACGTCATACGAAAAAAAAAACGACGCGAAAACAACTCCGACAACAGACAGAGTTCTAGCACCGCCACACAAAACGATCCAGTGAAATGGCTACTCGAATAATGTGATTCAAATCTTGAAACTAAATAAGAGAAGATGAAGACTAATAATGCTTGATGAACTAGTAGGTAGAATCGTATTGTAAAAAAGTGTGTAATATTGTTTCTTTTGGTCACTTTTGTGTCTGGGTTCTTCCAGCCAGTTTGCGGCGCACTCTTGTGTTATTCCTTGTAAGCTAAAAGTTCGTGTATGTTCCGCTTCTGTGGTAAGCGCCACAGAACCTCCTTTGAAGTCAAATTGGTAGAATATCCGTTACGTTTCAAACATGGCTGCCTCTTACACATTGCCATCACATTTAAAATTTCCATCTTCCTTAAATTCTCTAAAGTTTTGGATGCGTTTTCGAGCAGCTCACTATGGTTTTATTCCATAAAAATAAACCCTCATTCGAAAAAAAAAATGTGAGGCAAATTTCCCATTGAATGGGTTTGTCCAGAAACGACACATGTGACATTTTACTATTTTGAGAAAAACACAAAAACGCTGCAAATTATTACACAATGGTTTATTAGCGAATTTTCAAGGAAAATGAAGCTATTATTTTTCTATATAGATCACTCGTCTACAAAATCACCAACCATCCAATATGAAGGGAAAAAAAAAATTCAAAATCACCAACCATCGATCGCATTTCGGTCAGCTCTAATTTGAACGGAGATTAGGCCTCTTTTGCGATTCACACTCGTGTTTTGATTTATATATATGTATATATTTCAATATAAACCCTTAAATTTTCGTAGGGAGCGAATGGTTTGTCCTACAGAGCTCCGCGTGGTCTCAAAAAATTCTATAGAATCTTAAATTGAAGGAAAAACAATACCTTTATATCAAAATTTTTTGAGTTAGGGCGTTTTCAAAATTGATTTTGGAACCCTTAGAAGTGACCTACATCAACCAAAAGCTTCGGGGCACAACTAGACCCTAAATGGAGCCTACATACCAAATTTCACCAAAATCGGTCAATGCTAAGTGGGGAAAGTGCCGCGTACGGCGGACGGACGGCCAAATTTTTATTCGATTTTTGGATTCTACGTACCTTGAATCGTAAACCACCAAATTTTGAGGGGGTGTTAAAATTTTTTTCTTCTTGGTCGATTCCAAAGGTTCATTATTGAAAATAATAAACCAAAACTGTGTTAATGTGAAAATTTCAATGTTAAAAATTCACAAAAATTTGGTGATGTGAACAAGACATGTTTAAAACCCATGGGCCCGTTTCCGTAGTAAAAATCTCAATAGAACGCCAGATACGAAATTTTACAAAATGTGCTATTTCTGCAGTAAAACTATCTTCTCTTTTAAGGACGTCCCACAGTAAGACTTGGGCGTCCTTATGCGATCGATCTGGGGTGATGTTGGACATTGCAGTTCTAACTACTAAATAATCTTCCTACTTTAATGGAAACTGAGACGCAGCTGGCCACGAAGCAAAAAAATGTCTTGTTAACTACCACCTAGGGTAAGATTGATACCAAGCTGTCTTTGCTGAACCATTTGGCCTGGCCCAAATATTGAGGCCAAACCCACAATTTTCAGCATAATCCTTCACTTCTTGTTTTCAGTCCCTATCTCACCCTAACTGGCTAATCAGCTGTCTTCAGGAGTGCTGAATCTTAATTTGAGGTCAAAAATGCAAAATTCCAGTCCCCTGGAATACCTTACAGCCTCTGCCAGACTGCAAGAGATATATTCACATACAGTTACGGTTCTTACCTGCAATGATGCGCTCTGGGAGGCCTGTACGTCTCACACCTGGTGCACACAGTCCAGTCCTCGTGCGCCAGCATGGCGCTCCCTTCAGCACATTGCCCTCCAGGATGACTCCTCGAAAAACACGGGAACGCCTCAGAATGTATGTCGGAGAAATCCAACCTGCTCTCAGGCAAAGGGATGGCGCCCGGGTCGGAACACATTGCCCTCAGATGCGAAAACAGAACCAGGAATATCACAGTGTTGAAGAGCACAGCGTGAAAGGGAGCCCACAAGCTGTCGCTCATCGTTTGCATTATCACCCATCGGACGACGACGTAGTCAGCGTAGAAGACAGCAACGTACGTCAACGGTATGCAAATCAGTCCGCAAGGATCTTTCACGAAAGTCGACATCTTCGCTCATTTTACTGACACCCCGTCGTTCGTGTCATTTTCGACCAGATCCACCTACAACGACAAAATATCAGTAAAGACAAACAATTATAAATTCAATACCCAGATCATCAACTGGATGATAGCCCTAACTACGTTTTATTTCTGGAAACCCAGTTAAACCCGCTGTATATATATATATACGTTGAGTATGCACTTAAATTACATTCTGAAAGCTCTCAAGATGTCGGACGACCGGCTCCCGAATTTTCTAGCGAAGAGATGTCGAGAATCTAACGTTTATTGGGTGGACGAGTGGTAAACTTGAAACTAAAGTACAACCTACCGCTGGATAAGAGCTCGGACCTCAAAGAATGGCGGGGTGCAATCAATCGGAGCATAGAGTTGGTGGCTGGTTGTACGCGAGAGGGGTTTCAGCAAATGGCTCTCCGTTTGAGAATCACCCGCAGTACGTGCAACTGAGGCTAGAATTTGAAGAAGTGACCCCGATAGGCCAAATCAACGATTTTAAGCTATGCAAATGGCTTTTCAAGATATGGGGAGACGTCTTAGCCTTGAAATACAGACCTTATGATTCGGGATCGCAAACCTGTGAATTGTGCAGTATTAGGGAGGTGGAGAACGCATTCCATTTTATAGCAAGATGCAGTGCACTGGGAGCAGTGAGACTTCAGCTCCTGGGCCAAAGAATACTCAGTTGGGAGTCATATTTCAACATTATTAAGTCTAGGGACGCTAGGTTTTTGAGGTACTGTAGAGTTTCGTGGTACCTAAGGTTTGAAACCATGAGAGAATATGGCTTGAATGATCCGCTATAGTAAATTATTACCCTTGTCTTAATAGAATTTGTATTATCTATCATTATTATTGCCTGTCTTTGTTATCATTATTATATTGTTCATCCAGCTAGATCTCTCAATTTAGGAAAGAATGCGAACGCCAACATCCTTTATGCCTTCTTTAAAACTATAGTTAGGGTAAACCCATCAGACGGTCACACTGTGACCATGATTATTGCATGACTCCGCTAATTTGTATATTGAATCACATATATTTTTTGTTAAATAAAGCATGTTTTCTATTCTATTCTATTCTATTCATCAACTGGATGAGCTAAATTCACTCTCATTGGTCCCATGAAAGTGACAATGAAGAATGGATAAACGTAGTAATAGAACAGCTGCGATAAAATTCTGCATAATATATAGTGTTTGGATTAGTACAGCTACTGCCTGCACAAGACACAATAATTAATATCCCGCGACGAACGATGAAGACCCCAAGCTATAAGAAGAGGAAGAAGAGCTGCAAACTCTAGTGCCTTTAATATAGTTTTGTATAATTATTTTATATTCACTTCAAAATGCTCCTGAACCCACTATTTCCATTGCCAAAAGCACAATTGTTACATCTAGATCCAGAGTAATACCACCTACGAAGCATAACTACAGCAAGACTTTTTTCAAACATATTGCTAAGTAATGAATGCATTCCAGGGGACGTCCCATTGGATAAGTATTAGGTCAATTTAAACCAGTTGGTAAGCGATAAAACTGTTGTGGACGGATAACACTGTCATTCTTACAGTCTCGGAAAGGGACGTCACCTTTCCATTCCTTCCTCGTCAGCAGCTAGGTGACGTCCCTTTCCGAGACTGTAAGAATGACAGTGTTATCCGTCCACAACATATAATTTCACGATATATAGTTTCCCTCAGTCCTACCGACTGCGCCAAGTTGTTGTATCCCTTTCTCTATGGCCACTACCAACTTTTTAGGGACTACCATTTGATTTCAAGGAGAGCCGATCCAAACTGGATTTCGCAACCCCCTCCATCTGCAAGCAGATAGATGAAACCCCAAAAACCCTAGAAGGGTGATCGAGGGAGAGGAAGGAACTCACCACACGAGAGCCCTAGGGGAGCTAGTCATGACTATCAGCTCCTCTAGGTACATACCTGTTTGTATTAACACCACAGGTTAGGCCGAACCTTCTAGCTAAGGTTCTACCAACTAGACAGGTTGGTACCCGAGTTCATAACAGAACTCACATGCCGAGAGACATCTTCAGGGAGCAAGCCCTTGAGGAGGCCATCCCCTTGTAGCCTTCTTGGTACAAGCCCATGAAGTAGGGTTTGCTCAACCACGACCACCACGAATAACTTATAGGGACTACTATTCTTCCTCCAGAATGAAGGTCGATTAAGGGATTTCTGGGGTCTTGGGACTCTAAAGTCTCCCCCCTTGCTGCAAGCAGCAAGAGAAAAACTCCTCCTGAGGGATTGTAGACACAATCAATGTCCTTGCATATTTGCAAGTCCCTGTGATAACCTACAGGTTGAGGCGCACGTCTAGCTCGCACTACCGACTATGCAGGTCGGCACCCGAGTTTTTGACAATCCACAAAACTCACATGTCGGGATCCGTGTATCAGGGCCATCCTCGCTGGCCATGACACATGGATCCCTTCCCGGGGATACAGATGAAGTTCGTCTCCCAGGGCAGTATAAACCACGACCCCCGCGAATCCTACCTCATTTGGGGGGCAGGCAAGTGATACTTCGACAAATTCATTGTATCAGTAGCCTGGGGCTCCCCCCTCCCGCGGTACCAGTGTTGAGATAAGACTGTCTGCCAGTGAACTGGCACAGTCTCAACCCCAGATGCCTTTTTGCAACTTTTAGGGACTGAGGGAAACAATACTAACTTTCCCTGTACCTCACAGAAATAGCAAGGGAAAAATTGCACCTTTAATCAGGTCACTATCAAGAACACGAGTGAGACCACCACGGGCCTACATTCTGGCGGAAGGTATTATGGTGTACCACCCAATTTTCCCCACTCTAAACGTTATTTCCAGAAAACTGTGAGAATGCTTCATCTTGAGTCCTAATAAGCCCAAAATAAATTCAAAAAATTGTTAGAACCTACGGAGAATTCTGCATCTTAACAGGGTCTTAGGCTCCACTAACAAAGTTCTTTTTCGAACAACACATTGAATACAGCAAGAAAATTGGTTTACCTTCTTTATAACTGTATAATTATGGAAACTACACTACACTACCATATAGCTATATAATTATGTATATACTAGGTATAATGATGTAGTTTTAAGTTATAACAATATCTGATTAAAATGCCTATCTGTTATTTCAACGGAAGAATGAGTGGTTCTAATGGGAGCCAGAAGGTGGCTAAGATTACTGCCGTGCTAAGCCAGAAAGTCGTAAAGTGAAAATTTGACCAAATTGAGTTATTGGTACCCGCGGGTTTAGGGGGTCGATTTCTATCGATTTTCGAAGTTTCAGAGTCGTATCTCGACTAGAAATGCCTCAAACAAGCCTCCCGATTTTTGCGTTAAGGCGTGTCAACTTGATTATGCTAAGCAACTAGTCGTATCAGAGCGAATCAGAAGAAGAAAACTCGTATCTTGACACAGTTACGAAAATCGGCCTTAGTATTTCGACGGTACGACTTCTTGCATTCTGATCCGGCATGATACGACTTTTTGCCTCTGAAAACTCAGCATTTAGTGGTGACTTTAGGAACCTTCTTACTGTTACCTACCTGAATACTGCCGTGCTAAGCCAAAAAGTCGTATCTTGGCTTCAACCAACTTTCGGGAAAACGACCTAATAGGTTTCGTGGTGAAATAACTCTTTCACGGGATTATTTTTCCCCCTTTTACCGCAACTAAACATTTTTCTTATAGGAAATTAGTTGCTGAATCGATTTTTGAGGTCAAAATTAAACATTTTTTAGTGTATATTGTCAAAAAACTGTATACAATTTTTCCATTCTTATTGCTTCCGAGTCTACCAAGGTAGCGGAAGCTTTGTTTTCACTTTTTAAGGATGAAAAAAAAGTTCTCAAATCAAAATTTTCACTCGCGTTTTAGGTTTTAGACCTTTCTGAACAATTTTGGTTCCGTGTCTGTCTGTCTGTGTGTCTGTCATGAAATCCTTGTAACGGGCATAACTATACGAAGTTATTGTCCGATTTCTATGAAATTTTCAGGGATTGTGCGGGTTAGTGTGTAGACGGTCCCCTACGAAAATCACCACCATCGGACTGTTAGTAGCCACTGCGCTTGCGCAAACGCGAATTTCCTTGTAACGGCCATAACTTCTACATTTTCCATCCGATTTCGATGAAATATTCAGGGATGTTACAAATTAGTATTTAGATGGTCCCCTATGAAAATCACCACCTTCGGACTGATAGTAGCCATTGCGCTTGCGCAAACGTGAATTCAAGATCGAGATACGACTTCAGGCTTAGTATATCTGACCTAAATGTAAGTAAAATAAGAATAGAAAAATGTTATACCGTTTTTTGGCAATATACACCAAAAAAAATTTAATTTTGACCTCAGAAATCGATTCAGCAACTAATTTCCTATAAGAAAAACTTTTAGTTGTGGTAAAAGGAGGAAAAATAATCCCGTGAAAGAGTTATTTCACCACGAAGCCTATTAGGTCGTTTTCCCGAAAGTTGGGTGAAACCTAGATACGAATTTTTGGCTTAGCACGGCAGATTAGGTAACGACGTTGTCATACACAGGTACCTATGTAGGTGATTTCCGTAACTTCCGATGGTGGTTACTACTGGTTCCTTAGGTACACAGGACTGTTCGAGGGTGGCCACTTTTGGTACCTTTACCTAAACAGCTTCATTGTGATACCAGTTACCTATTTTTGAATAGACAATCTCAAGATAGGTGACAGCTGATCGATGACAGACTTACCGGAATGCCAATCCGACACGACGAGGATTCACTTCAGGCACATGATTGCTCCCACAGAATACACGATTGATCACTTATCAAAGATTCATCAAGATCTCGGAAATCGAAATACCTAAGTATGAACTTATCTAACAATAACAAACCACGACTAGCAATCTACAAGAAGAGAAATCAGTCAACTGACACTGTTTCAGGATTGCCAACTTTCTTTCCACACATGCCTGTAGAAAGGTCGGAAAAACAGTAAAATAAAACTTATGATCCGCATCATACCCACAAACTCAGTTCAAATATCTCTTTGTGAAGTTTTTTACATTTCGTAACACACAATTCGCTATTTTCTCACTATTTTAAGGTGTTTCATCGACTTTTTTGTTATGAAAATCCTACAAAAACGGCACAAGTCCGACAAACGTGTTGCGTTGTCAACTTGACTTCTATCTCGCGACTGCCTCTGCAGGAGCCTGGGTCGGACATTTTCGCTGCCTGTCGGTTTTCCTCGGGGTGCCAACCCAATAGGAAATTTTGAAGTTAGAAAGAAAAAAATGCCATCTTTCTTGTATAACAGCCGCCCTGTTATACCTGTGAGCTTTAGGAGCTTCATAAAAGGAAAGCAACCAAGACAATATCCAAGACAAGATAACCCCGACAGAAAACGAAAATGGCCGACCGAGGCTCCCGGAGAAGCAATCGTGAGACAGAAGTGGCAACTTGCAGGGTACCAGTGTTGCAACCGTTCAGCAGTACGATTTATGATTAATTTCCTCGGAAATCCTGAATATTTTCAGAAATCCAAATGTTATATTTTGTTCATGTTCATTTGCAAGCTCTTTTCTTGAATTCTGAAGGATTTTCACAGCTGTTTGCTCTTCGAAGAAAAAGACGAAGAATTTTTTTGGATAGAAGGTGAACGCCCCCTGCATCACTGCTACGGCATCCTGGAATCTGATTGGTCAACCCTTGCATGGATGCTATACTCCTGATCACTACGTCACTTCCTAGACAGCAATTGAGGGGGAATTAGTATTTTATCAAGCCGGTAGGTGCGTAAGCATCTCCTCGCAGCGAAACGACAAAATCTTGAACTTGAGTTCAAAAATGAACTACCTAGTTGAAAATAGAAACCTATTTTGTAGTGACAAGTTTATGAATTAATTTAAACTTTAAATAAATCCAATGTCTTAGTAAATATCGAAGTAATAGGCAGTCTTATTGATAAACATCTCTCTTTTCTAAATAAATAGGTTAAGTAAGTTACTTTAAGGTGCCTAACTTAAATATCCATTTTAACGACAAAAATTAATAAATAATTTTATTTAATTGTCGTAATTATTGACAAATAGATGTAAACTAAATTTATGACTGCCAAGTTGAGGGGAGCTGCAATATTTTGTAATTATAAAATCAACTGACTGCAAAATTGTAAATGTGTTTTGAAACATTCTTTGGGTTGGAAGTACTTATTGTTGACACTCTTGAGATATTTTCCTCTTAAATTCCGCGTTTTACCCTTTCGAGAATCTACGGTAATGTAGCTGCCCGGATAACAGTATTAAAAATAAGGTATTGTTCTAACAACTAAAAGTACCTAGGTACCGAATAGGTACGTTATCTTTAGGAACCGAATTGAGAACAGGTAGCGTCAACTTTAGTTATCTAACTAAAATTACTTACATGGAATGAAAAAATCTCAATTTATACCTACTTCTTGCTAATTTAAACCCAAATCTTAATTTTATAACTCACCCACAAGTTTCTCCTTATGATGATACCAAACGTAATACAATTTTATTCCGTTTTTTAATGCCTTGGTTAAAATGCATTAAACAGGCATTATACCAAGATTTAGATGCCTTGTTCTTCACAGAGCATTATATATTAGACCGAAATTTTTACCCCAAATACACCAAGTAAACTTACGGATCGATTTTTACGCATAATTCAGTATAACGATGCAAATTGTTACACAAAGGTCAATCATTTTTTGTTAAGATTACCCTTCTGAGAAGAACACGGCTTTCCCATCAATAGTACCAAGTAACCTAGGAGGGTTAACAATAAATTTTATTCTGACAGAAAGTTCCTGTCAGCTAAACATTGTTAACCCAAAGTTCCTTCAATTGATTTGATTCTTGGTTGTTTAAAATTCTATTCTACTCAAACAAACAAAAGTATTCATTTGTTCATCCATTCAATTAATTCAGGAAATCATATTCATCGAACAAAAAAAGATCAGGTGTTATTTGCCTCACACTCGTGTTTCTGACTCCTCATTCGTCCAACTCTGCTCAAAACAAACAACTGAACTAGCCTAGCTGGCACCAACTGGTGTTCTGATAAATTTCACAATAAACTAAACGCACGTTTAATTATTTTTGATTGTCTGGGTGGTATCATTCGTTCCTAGAAATTGAACAATATCGTAATTATATGATTAAATTATAGGTAATTAATTATCCTCATAAAGCAAGCTGTTTTGGTGTTGGCTCCTCTGAGCTCAGGGTGGTGCCCAACAATTCTTAAAAATAGTCGCTTTTCAAATTACCTACCTAATGAAAAACGCTGCAAATTATTACACAATGGTTTATTATTTTTTATTTTCCTATATAGATCACTCGTCTGCAAAGCCACCAACCGTCCAACATGAAGAAAAACATCGATCGCATTTCGGTCAGCTTTAATTTGAACGGAGATTAGGCCTCTTTTGCGATTCACACTCGTGCTTCTGATTTTTTGTACGTTCAAACTTCTATCGTAGTGAGCGAACGGTTTGTCCTACAGAGCTCCGCGTGGTCTCAAAAATTCTAAAAATTCTATAGAATCTTAAATTGAAGGAAAAACAATACCTTAATATCTAAATTGTTTGAGTTAGAGCGTTTTTAAAATTTCAAAATTCATTTTTGGACCCTTAGAAGTGACCTACATCAATCAAAATCTTCGGGGCACAACTAGACTCCAAATTGAGCCTACACACCAAATTTCATCAAAATCGGTCAATGCTAAGTGGCAAAAGTGCCGCGGACGGCGGACGGACGGCCAAATTTTTATTCGATTTTTGGATTCTACGTACCTTGAAACGTAAACCATCAAATTTTGAGGGGGTGTTAAAATTTTTTTTTTCTTGGTCGATTCCAAAGGTTCATTATTGAAAATAATAAACCAAAACGAACGAAGGCGTTTTGAATGAATTTCCCGCCACTTTAGTTTTGGCAGACGAAAGTTAAAACTTTGTCCGATTTCTGAATGGAGAAAAAAAATGTATGTTTTATCGCCTGATGGCGAATTGAGCGATCTATTCATTATCCTTGGATGTCTCCTGGAATGCATGTATTAAACAGTTATGTTTACTCAAAATACACAACTAAACATTTGTAGTACGTGGTACCTACCTAGGCTTACCTCACTCGTGAAACTGTGACAAGGACAGTTTACGAACAACCGGATAATTTATATCGAGATTCATAACTAATGAAATTTACCAAACTTACAAATTACATTCATATCCACAGAATGATGTCAATTTCGAGTGTTTTCAGTGCCTCATTTCCTTATTTTTGCTTTTTTAAAATGAAGAGTCATAATTAAAGATGAGTGTCAAATCAATTAAGGGAGTTATAGCCATTTTAGTGATGTAAGGTCGAAAACACGAAAAAAATCTTAAATGTTAAATAAGTCGAAAACGAAGCCTCTAAAACAAAATTGCTAAGAGACATTTTTTGTTGCAAATTAGTAGTAGAATCGAACCCTGCCCGGTGGTGCGCCCGTAAGGGTAACACCCTGTAGAAGTGGAAGATGTTTGTAGAAGAATGTTTTCCCGTTCATACCGTTCCTAAACTTTTCAAAAATGCGATCGATGGTTGGTGATTTTGAATAATTTTTTTTTATTTTTTATTATTTTTTTTTTATATTGGATGGTTGGTGATTTTGTAGACGAGTGATCTATATAGAAAAGACACAAATGGTGGCTACAGCTTTCGTACAAGTACGCAACCACGAGAGACATTTTATGTAAGCGAAAATCATCAGAAATTTCCACGTAATGCTCCCCTCATAACGCTCCCCGCGTGACGATTTTTCATTTATGTGCCATAGTAAAGACATAAAATGTCAAAATTGATGTTTTAACATTTTATGTCTTTACTATGGCACATAAATGAAAAATCGTCACGCGGGGAGCGTTACGCGGAAATTTCTGATGATTTTCGCTTACATAAAATGTCTCTCGTGGTTGCGTACTTGTACGAAAGCTGTAGCCACCGATCGGGAGGATCAGGGATTTATTAATTATTTGGGAGTCCTTCTGGTGAGTCTCAGACACAGAGTAATGGAGACAAGCAGTCTCAGATCTCGTTTCTTCTGTCAATCCGCCCTTCAAACGCTCGCAGCGCCGCCACCGGCAGGTTGTTGGATTTCGCTCCTGAAATTATGGCGAGGAACCGTCGAAGTGGCTTCGAGTATCCATGCCTGCGTAGGAAGTTCAACACTTTCCTCTGTGATCAGTCTGTTGCTCGAGTTCAAAATGGCGGGTGTTTAATCGGTTATTGTTGTTTTAATTTTCCATAGTTGAATTTCAGTGTTTTGGTCCTATTTACCGTGTTTTATTCGTGCTCGTCCTCCGGTTGTTCTTCCCTACTCCGTCATGGAAATCGTCAAAGACGAACCGATGATGACCGACGACCCTCAGCCGCCTTCCAAATCGTCTGTGAGGTTCGTAAATTTCCATCGTCAAACCCCCAAACTTGTCGATAGTCTGAGAACTTCATCTGTTGCGCCTCCATGTGATACCTAAACATACTCTACAACTCCTACCTTCTTCCGTCACCACCCATTTATATTCTATTCCTCAATTCCGATCAATTTCTCCCTCTAATAACTCTATGATTATCTTCTATCGAAAACTAGTGGAAATAAGTTCCGAATAGTTTTACATGGTCATGGGTCTTGGACTAAAAGGCCCCAAGGTCATTCTTTCATTGATTACATCGTTTGTCGTTAATTGCTTTCTATTTATTTGCCCATCTATTCCATTCCACTCGACTGATGTATCAATTTTCATAATTTGGTTGAGATTTCGTGTTGATGGAGGTTTGTTCGGAGGAAGACCTCTGCATCGCGTGACTCAAACCCACGTAGTATTTTTATAGGTACTTACCTTTTTTCTATAATATAGGTTCCTAGGTAGTTATCTTCCCAAACCAACACATAAAGGTTTAAAAAGTAGCTAGGTACTTCGGGCACAATTTGACAATTTAAAAATTTTGACGCGTTGGAACTGCAAAATAATCCCAACAAGTGGACTTCTTGGATTGGGTAGATTCATAGTAGGTACATCAGATTAGGTATATTCGTCAAAAATCAATTTGTTACTGCTAATATGGAGCTTGGGGCAGCTATGTTTGTAACTTGGGAAGTTTTTCCTGAACCTTGGTAGTCGTTGATATTGTACACAATAGCACCCGTGCAACATGAACTTCCGCGATTTTTTGTACAAAGGCGGACTATTATTTCCGGCTGATGAAGGTTTTATTTTCATTAGACGAAGGGTCCAGGGAAAAAACCGACTAAGTCACTTTTTCTTAAAAACGAGAAAACTCATTTTGAAAGTTTGAAACGCGATTGTGTTTGACTAGATGCAAATAAAAAATTTAAAAAAGTCTTATTATGCACTAAAACATCCATTGAAGTGTTCCACAAAATGTTGACGCTCTTATTATACTACTTACTTGTTCAAAAATTCAAAAACTGAGCAAACCCCCCAAAAAACAGGGAAAGAACCGACGATGTCAATTCTCGTCCAATGGAGAAAAAACATGTTTTTTCTGTTCGAACGTCGTTTAATTATATTACAGTAATAAAACAAACAAAAAAACAAGCAAAAATGAAATTTGAAATTCTGACGAACGTAGGTAGAGGTGTTTTTTTTTCCTGGTAGCCTTTTGAACTATTTTCACCATCTGAAGCAAAAGAAAACCATTCCCACTCATACATTTTCAGGAGGGTGTTACATTTTGCACTTTGGGTTTCGCTGAAATACCTACTTTCTGAAAAAAAAGAGGGGTCTTAGTATCAATTGCCTCCTATGGGGAGTTCAAATTGAAATTCCTAATTCTGACACTTCGTTTCATTATTCTCAGAATAAGAAACTAGTGGCTTTTGTTCATTATTCTTTGAATATCACATCTGTTTTATTCGTTAGAAACAATTCCTTATCTGGATTATCTTTTTTTTTTAAATTTCGCCAGGATTTCTTCTCAATATTTGCGTCATCTGTGATGCATTTTGACGACTGCTAGTTTGAAATTTTTCGTTTGCTGTCGTTAGCTAAGTATAGTGTTAAAAAAGTTCCAAATCACCTCATTTTAGAGGTCCAATCATATGAGCAACTTATGTATAAGTGATCGTTTGGGAACCAGGTAGGTATGTGATATTCGACAACGATGTAATAAAAATATTGTAATGAATTGGTCATAAGATTGATCATAATAAATTGCCTATGCATTTGTCTAACAGAGTCAAGTTACTTTTTCGAGTTCCATAGTCAGTAGGGGAATGAGAAAAAAGTTTTTTTTTCTGATACCTACCTACTGATTGTTGGTGAAGACGCCTGAAATGAAAAATGAAATTTCACTGAAATGATTAATGGAATCATTTAGTGAAATGAGTACCACTGAAAGCTCTACTATTTCGAGTATTGCAATCGATTCTTGACTATCATAGCCCATTGTTGCAGCCGAGCAACAAGAAATACTATCTGGCTGCCCAATGTTGCACCGGAGCGACAAAATTTTAAAATTTGATATAATATATCAAATACATTATGTATCTCATATTATTAGCAAATAATTTTTTTTTCTTCACATTCACGTAGCAAGAGCTGTTTTTAATGAGAAATCAAGGAAAAATCGGAAAATTTCGAATTATTTCATGTCTTGGGCTATTAGGGGATATAGTCCTCACATGACACACGAAACAGAGATTTCTTCGGTTGTGGTAGTTTTGAAGTCGACCAAAAACGGGAGAAGGGCAAAGCAATTTCATCCAAGACTTTTAGTACTTACATCAAAAAATACGATACGTCCTATCACAATGATAATTTATATTCATCAAGAGTTATAATCAGTTCACAAGTGCAGTTAAAACTTTAAATTTATCATTGCTCCAGAGTCTGCCAAGGCAGAGATAAACTGTTAAGGATGAAGGAAAAACATCCCATTCGTGCAGCAGGGTGAATGAGCGCATTTTTCAGTCTCATTTTTTTCAACTTCAAAATCCTAATCACCCCAAACTCCTAAATTGTTGATTTTTTGTCTCAATTTTCAGTATACCATACCGCCATTATACCTACTTGATGCACAAGGTATGATTTTAAATTGTACCGTTCTTCATCATGTTATTTTCGTAGAATTTTTCACGCTGAGTCGAATGGAGGCGTCCTCCAATTCGTAGGGGACGTCCAGTCGGGGAGCTCTGAGAGTCCCACCATTAATACGAAGATGACTCAAAGCTTGTTCACAAAAGATACATTTTTCATTTCTTTAAAACCACAACATTTAGACAGAAAAAATATATTTGTATTCAAACCACATTTTCTCTCTTTAATTCAATAACTTAGACCCAGATGACTGGTCCATTTAAAAGTTGACATTCCGGCTGATCATTTAGCTTATCTTCAGAATTCTGCTTCAAGAATGGGGTATTTCGGTCATTTTTTTAAATTTTTTTTTTTCAAAAGAGTATAGCTCAGGAATAACGGTAATCGGGTCTGTTCGTCGAGAAAATGTTTTTAAAAAATCAGAGAAGCTAAGGAAAGTTGAAGATTTGAATGGTGTGACGTAGCTAGCCAATCGTGACGTAGCTAGCCAACTGTCTTTGAAAAAGTATCCATGCACAGAAACCCCCTTGGATACTACAACATTCTACTCACACACGCACGCGGGGCTGTCCGCGGCGTGGTCCTTGCCTAGTGTGTGTGCATTTATAGCGGCCCGCCTTTTTCAAACGTGTGATCTCTTTAATTAAGTTTTCTACCACATGTTATAGTATCATTGGGCTTAAAGTTGTAGTATATAGGTTTTCAAGGGTGCTGAATCCAAATTTGAGGTCAAAAACCTGAATTTCCGACCCACCGAAATACCCCATTAATAGTATTACCAAGCCTTGTGGATTTCGACAAAATTCACTCTTCAGACTCCATTTTATCTTCTCTTCGACAAAAAAAAAAAAAAAATCAAAAAATAATTTATAAAAACGTTTGCCACGTGGGTGTGGCACATAGCTTCCTCGTATCCATAACTCGATTATATAGATGATCCGATGCATAGTAGTTAATCTCGAAACACCACTCTCCAAGTACCTTGCTAAATATCATATTTTTGACATCAAGTTCAAATTTAGGGCACTTGTTCCCTTACCAGCTTTGAGTTCGAAATTACATTTAGTTTAGCCACATAGCCAGGAAATATCTTGCTCAGTTGTGTTGGCGGGAGAGCTGACAACAACTCTGACAACACCTTACTGAAAGATTCTTTCGATAGAGCATGTAAAGATCACTGCAGTCGATGACTGATTGAAGTCCAAATCATTGAAATGAGGATGCTAAATAATGATTTTGAAAAACAATTTAGTATATTTCTCAGCCTCTGCATATTTAAATTTCTCTTTTGATTTCATCGTAATGGAGCATATTTTTGTTGCTTCCTGCGCCCACCACAACTCTAACGTAATCACCAAATAAGTGTAATTGAACTGAAATGAATGAAAATGAATAACAATTTTAAACGCTGCAAAATATTACTCAAAGGTTTATTATTTTTCTTTATAGATTACTTGTCTGCAAAGAACACGGCTTTGCCATTGTTACCACCAAACAACTTGAAGAAAAACTTCGATCGCATTTCAGTCAGCTAAAATTTGAACGGGGATTAGGCCTCTTTTGCGATTCACACTCGTGTTTCTGATTTATCGTAAATCCAACCCTTAAATTATAGTAGGGAGCGAAACGTTTGTCCTACAGGGCTCCGCGTGGTCTCAAAAAATTCTATACTATCTTAAATTGATGGAAAAACAATACCTTTGTATAAAAATTTTTTGAGTTTGGACGTTTTCAAAATTTCAAACCTTATTTTTCAACCCTTAGATGTGACTTACATCAACCAAAAGCTTCGGGCACAACTAGACCCTGAGCATACATGGAGCCTTACCAAATTTCATCAAAATCTGTCAATGCTAAGTGGGGAAAGTGCCGCTTACGGCGGACGGACGGCCAAATTTTATTCGATTTTTGGATTCTACGTACCTTTAAGGCTCGGCCACACAGAACGCGGGCTGACCGCGCGGACAGGTTCGCCCGACTCCCGCGAACTCTGTAACAAGGCATTTCGCATTGCCCCTGCCACACAGAGCGAGGACTGCCGCGGCGGGCAACTTCAAATTCTGCACTATAATTTAAATTGTTCCATATTTTCCTCACAATATAATCAATGTGTTTATGTTAATGTTATAGGTTAAATGACTTTTCCTACTTTTTTCTCAAAACATTATTTATTTATTTTTGGTTTTTATTAATTTTTGAGAAAACTAAAGTTTCAAAAGATTTCAAATTGATGCTGATTGCCTACATTTCAATCAAATTCCTCTCTCTTACTTTTTTTCTAAAATGAGTAGTTATGCTATTGAACCATTACGAGCACAACGAAAATTCCACTTTTTGGGAGGAAAAAAATTATCTATTTTTGGATATTGTTGGATGTTGGATCTCCGTAATTAGGTACCTATTCAACCTACAGAGCTCGAGTTGGTCGAATAATAATAACAATAATAATTATAATAATCCGTGAACTGAAATAACATAATGCTAGTCGAAAGAGTAGAATTCGCTTCAGTATTTAGGAGCCCTCTCGATCATAGTGCCTACAGCCTACTTCAACATAGAATGCGTAGTGACAATAACATACCCATTTCCTTTTTCGTCTTGATTTAGAAGCAAGTAAAAGGAGTAAGGCCTCTTCGACATGATCGATGAACACTGAGAAAATTAACACTGGCCCGCCGCGGCTGTCCGCGTTCTGTGGCAGGGGTTGTCCGCGGCGGACTGCTGTCGGTTCGCGCGCGAACTGTCCGCGCGGTCAGCCCGCGTTCTGTGTGGCCGAGCCTTTAAACGTAAACCAACAAATTTTGAGGGAGGGGTGGGGATTAAACATTTTTTTTTCTTGGTCGATTTCTAAGGTTCATTATTGAAAATAATAAATCAAAAAACCCGAATAGGTGAAACCATCTGCTGAATTGTTCGTAAAAGTTCAGGGAAGAATAGATTGATATAGTTAGGTCCTACTTTAAAATTTGCCTGTCAATGAATCTTGCACCAATGAAATATTGCAATGGAATTTGTATCTGACCGACTCCATTGTCGTTATTTTCCAGGAGCTCGGAGTATTTTCAGATGACCGTCAAACCGCTGCTGGAAGAAGGAAAAGACGGCGAATTGATCGACTGGCTCAAAGACATCGGCCTCCTCCGCAGATCCCAGAAATGTACGAACTCCGAGTGCCAAGGTGAGATTCAAAGAACAGAGAGTTCAGTTAAGGGGGCTGCAGAGTTGGTGATTGCTGAGGTTTATCTATGAGAACTAATTTGATTGGGAGAATGTGATGTAGAGAGACGTATCCCGCTCCTCGTAGAATACTGTAACAACTCCTAAACTCTAAGTTATGGGGAATCTCTTAACTAAGTAATGGGGAATTTGCCTCACATTTTTTTTTTTCGAATGAGGGTTTATTTTTATGGAATACAACCATAGTGAGCTGCTCGAAAACGCATCCAAAAAATGGAAGATGGAAATTTTAAATGTGGTGGCAATGTGTAAGAGGCAGCCATGTTGGAAACGTAACGGATATTCTACCAATCTGACTTCAAAGGAGGTTCTGTGGCGCTTACCACAGAAGCGGAACATACACGAACTTTTAGCTTACAAGTAGTGCGCACAAGAGTGCGCCGCGAACTGGCAGGAAGAACCCAGACACAAAAGTGACCAAAAGAAACAATATTACTCAATTTTTTACAATACGAATCTACCTACTAGTTTATCAAGCATTATTAGTCTTCATCTTCTCTTATTTAGTTTCAAGATTTGAATCACATTATTCGAGTAGCCATTTCACTGGATCGTTTTGTGTGGCGGTGCTAGAACTTAGTCTGTTGTCGGAGTTGTTTTCGCGTCGTTTTTTTTTTTCGTATGACGTCAACAATATTCCACGATTTTCGCGGTGTAACGAGGTTCACTTGTTTAGTCATTTTATCCTACGGTAATTTTTTCCCCTTGGTTATTCCTAGTATTAAACGTTATTCTAGGGCCCTATCATAGGATTTGACTTGAAATTCCAGAATCTAAAATTGAGGCAAATTCCCCATTACGGGGTGTATTTAGCGACCTGGAAAACCGGAATTTTGCTCTACTGGAAAACCCAGGGATTTCATTTTTTTCCAAAAAAACCCTGGAAAGAAAAAGCATAAAGCCCCAAATCTTTTGGTGGGAAGTCGGCAGTCTGAGGGGAAAAACTTCTCGACATTTTTAAACCAGCAAGGTGAAAACAAGCCTGTGAAATGGTCGTTTCTCTCAAGCAAACTAACAAGTTTCTAGGATTTCAAGGTTCATTCTCCACTTTTTTGAACCATCGAAGGTGAAAACAAGCCTTTGATGTGGTTGTTTCTCTCGAGCAAACTAACAAGTTTCTAGGATTTCAAGGTTCATTCTCCACTTTTTCAAACAATCAAAGGTGAAAACAAGCCTTTGATGTGGTCGTTTCTCTCGAGCAAACCAACAAGTTTTGATGATTTCAAGGTTCATTCTCCACTTTTTCGAACAATCGGAAGTGAAAACAAGCCTTTGATGTGGTTGTTTCTCTCAAGCAAACTAACAAGTTTCTAGGATTTCAAGGTTCATTCTCCACTTTTTCAAACAATCAAAGGTGAAAACAAGCCTTTGATGTGGTCGTTTCTCTCGAGCAAACCAACAAGTTTTGATGATTTCAAGGTTCATTCTCCACTTTTTCGAACCATCGGAGGTGAAAACAAGCCTTTGATGCGGTCGAGCCTTTGACAGGATCTCGCCAGCCCACATAAACGAGCCAAGACCTGACTAGCCTTACCCCGTGTTAACCTGCCATCAAGGAAACCTCACTGCATTGTCGTTTAACTGGTGTCTTCATCATTGACATTTCTCAATTCATATCTCCGATACAGTTCCCTTCTCATTCTGGGTGAACTGTTTTCCAATACTTTGGAATCCCCTAAGAGCCTAAATTACTCGTCTCCTTGTAATCAATGTAATTCGGTATAATGCTATGAATTCTTGTGGCTCTTCCATCATAGAAAATAGCGGACAGTATACAATGCAGGAAGAGAAAAGTCAAAAATTTTACTTCAACATGTCTAATGATTAACAATTCTAAGCAATTAGTTTACCAGCAAAACCAACTTTGGCATTAATTAACAGGAGTAGCGTTTCTGTTCAAATCAACTTTGGGTCGCAACACACAACCCAAGGTTAACCATCATAAATTTTATCTAGGGACCAGCGGTGGTGAGGGGGGGTGAAGCTCTTTGGCAGGTTTAATCTAAATAAATTTTGCGATCAACTCTCATTTTAACCATGGATCATTGCTCAGAGGTCTGGGTGGTCTCATCGTTTCTGAAACTTGAACACCTAAATTATTATCCTGAATTAATGAAAAAAGTCAATAAATTATTTGTCCATGAAATAATAAATAAATACATGATAAATTTGACTAAGAATAATAATTATTTTCATAGGAAAAGAACGGTTGGTCCCACAGAGCTTAAAGAAAAATGCCACAATTTTCGCTCTCCAAGTTGTAAATCACTTTTGCTGTCATCTCTCAAACCAGGTTCTCAGTTCTTCATTTCTTTTTTCCTCAGGACTGAAACCGATGGACTGGAAGAGGGCGAGGATCGTCGACAAATTTCATTGGTCGTGCCCAGCGTGCAAGAAAAAGGCCTCCATCAGACTGGACTCGCCGCTCGCAGACTTCCACTGCAGCTTCAAAATTATCCTGGACACCATCACTGCTTGGTGCGACGGTATTTCGTTGGAGGAGTACACCAAGGAGAATAAGAGCGTCAAAGGGGTGATCGCCAAAAGGATATACACCACCTGCACGACCGTGGCTGACTGGTAAGGCAGATAGACACTAAAAATGTTGAATCTTCTCTTGTGGGTCGATACAATGTAAAACGTTAAAACACTTTATTGAACATTGTAGAAGGAATGAAGGTGGACAAGGACTCCAGTAGTTGTCGAAACGTAATGGATTTGCCGAAAGTTCAAAATGAGTTGCCAAAAGTTCAAATTGGTATGCCAAAAGTTTGCCAAAAATTGAAATGATTTATGCCAAAGGTTTTTTTTTTTTTTTTTTTGCGACTGTGCGAGCAAGCGAGCGTAAATGTGGAGGAGTTAGGAATGCTCCATCGCATGAAATTACGAGTGGCGTGAAAGACCCATTTTCAATAATACACTGGGTTTCAAACGTTTCTATGGGTGGCAGTTGCCGATTGATCATTTGAACTACTGGCAATAGGGACAACAACAATTCGCACTGCGAGTTCTCAAGTGGCACTTTTGGGTACAAGGGGCGCTTGTCAAAGTTTGAAAATTACGAGTAAAACACGCTTGAAGATTTCACTTTTTTCCCAACTCAATTGTGTCACTGCTATTTTAGCTGGATTTTTATTTTTATTTTTTTTTCCGCATTCTGTTGGGAATTTAGTGTACTATCGATGGAACTAAGAACTGAATCGGATCCAACCAATAATATAGGGAGAAAGACGTAAAATCACCAAAAAACGTTGGAATTTGTGAAAGCGCCTCTTGCGTTTCCTAGCTTTATCAAGTTGAGCCCATTCACATTAGACCCTTTGAGAAAAAAGTTGTATATTTTTTATTGAGAAGAAGGCGTTTCACAGGAAACTCAGGGCTCAAGGGACGCTTTTTGTAAAACGCCTATTGGCCTCCTACCCGAACATGACATGTTCATCATCACATCGTGATGCACTGCCGACCAACTGAGGGTCTCATCAAGCGCCCCTTGGTTATGAACTTTTTCCTTTGTTTCTCTAAATTCCATAAGGGCTTATAGTGCTCTCTTTCGGTTACGGATGGAGGTATCAAAAAGCCAGTAGTACCAACGTGTAGATCTTGGTTTTGCGGTTCCAACAGTGCAATTTTTGTAAAACGCCCCTTGTGAACTCGCAGTGTGAATTGTAAGGGCAGCTTGGAAAATACCTTTCGCCTGGATTGGTTTTTCTGAGTAATTCTTGCAAATCTAAATAATGATGAAACGAAAAGTTATCAATTTCTGGTCATTTGAAAGGATTTGAAAAGAAGCGGCATGTAGAGAGTTTGGCCTCCCCCCACCACTTCAGTTTTCGTTGTAGTTCTTTAGCTGAAAGTAGATGGCGCAACTGAGGCAGCCTCAAAAATGCTTGCACGCCATTTTAACATTAGCTTTACCCTCTCTTAACTTGTCTCCAGTACTCTGTGGTTTATACGCTCGTGCCATTTGCGCCAATGTTTCAAATATAGATTTCTATACAAAATATTTCTTTACTTTTTTGTTAAGTATTACAATTTACGATGCCGTTGCAATTTTTTTTAAATCGAAAATTTGCTGAAAGTGCTCATAAGGGCACACTTGCAGTTAATGAATGCTAACCCGCACCGCGTACCTACCTATCTATCTCCTCAACTACTTGCTAGACTGATTGTGGTTATGTTATTCATTTTCATAATGAGATTTTGCTTCCGAGTTTACCGAGGTAGCGGAAGCTTTGTTTTCATTCCAAGGTTGAAGAAGAAAGTTCTCCAAAATCAAAATGTCCACTAGCTCTTTACGTTTCAGGCATTCCTGAACAATTTTGGTTCCGTCTCTGCCTCTGTGTGTCTGTCACGAAATCCTTGCAGCAGGCAAAACTGTACGAAGTTATTGTCCGATTTTGATGGTTTTCAGGGATTGTGCGGATTGGGGTGTAGACGGTCCCCTATGAAAATCATCGCCCCTGAATTGACAGAAGCCTTTGGCAATCCTTGTAACAGCCGCGATTTCTACATTTTCCGACTAATTTCGAAGAGGTTTTCAGGAATTGTGCGGGTCCCCTAATATGGTAGTGCAAGGTATTTTAGCAGAATTTCACAAAAAGTTGTTCAAATCGCGTTTGACTAAACGCCTTTATAGTTAATCGGGAGGAATAAACCCGGCTAGATGACAAGTGTTTTTCACCAACCCAAATCATCGTTAAACGTCGTTTAAGATAATCGAGTTTGTCTAAACTTGAAATGTCGAGTGGAACGATTGAAAGTTGGACATTATGACGTATTGGGGCGATAGAAGCGTTGAATATCAACCCCTCCCGCACTTGCTATCAGTAGATTCCCGCCTTGTTTATCGTTATCAGTGTCAGTTTTTCGAATTCTTTTTTTATTTTTTTTATTTTTATTTTTTGCTGATTCCTGTGGTTTGTTTCGAGTTTTCCGGTTTCCTTCGTTTTATTTTTCTGAATATTTTCATCACCTACCTATTGAGTTATTACACATCATCACTTTGAGCCGCAACGAGCGCAATAACTCCAGTATTTCTCCAGACTCAAGTACCTTCCTTGATGTATCCTAGTGAAACACGGTGGCCGCTGCCTTGTTCTGAACGGTAGGAATCTACTTCGATAATTTGAATGATTACCGATGGATGTAAACTCGAAGACGAGGGCCCCCAATTTCACCTCAATAGAAATTTATTTTGGTCGAACTGGTCTTTTTGTATAATGGTCAATTTGTATAATTCGTCCGAATAGAAACAACCAAGGAATGTAGGTTGAACTATTATGTTATTGAAAAAACCATTATTCATTTTAAATTAACGTTTTGAACTTATTTGTCCGACGAGAACCTGAGGCGAGTGTCAATCTAGTCGAGCACTTGGACGACTACGGGCTTGGAAAGGCGGAAAACTCAGTAACGTACAACTCGGAATGTGGAATCCGATCCAGGATTCGACTCGGTCAATCTGACAATTTGACTGAAGTCAAAAATAATTCGAAATGCAAAAATAATTCGCAATTTCATTTCGAAAACAATCACAAATCAATGCGCAGCCATATTGAATTGGTAGTTAAACGAGGTAAGCTAGTTTATTCGGCCGACTTTCGACCGTTTAAACTTGAACCCCCCGAGATGGAGTTTAATCTCGTAAATAGCTCTGGTGAAAGACGATTATTGCTAAACGTCGATTATCCCTCGCCTCTTTTGGTTTAAACTCGTTTCGAATGTTTGGTGAAAGTGGGCCTAGAGATTGTAGTTTTGAGATTAGTTACTATGCATCTTGTCATCTTTCTACACAATCGGTTTATTGATACGAGGAAGCTATGTGACACACCCACTTTTCAGAAGTTTTCTGGTGCTTTTGGTTTATTATGTTCAATAATGAACTTCGGAATCGACCAAGAAAAAAAAACCTCTGCCAAGTGGGTGTGACACATAGCTTCCTCGTATCCATAACCCGATTATATAGATGATCTGATGCATGAGTTAATCTCAAAACACCAATCTCTAAGTACCTTTCGCTACCCTCATAGGGGACTATCTACACGCTAATCTGGACAATCCTAGAAAATTTCATCAAATTCGGATGAAAAATGTAAATGCTACGGCTGTTACAAGGAGTTCACGTTTGCGCATGCGCAGAGGCTTCTGTAAATTTTAAGGCCTTTATTTTCATTGGGGACCATCTACAACCTAATCCGCATAAGTCCTTAAAATTTCATCGAAATCGGGTAGAAAATGTGGAAGTTATGGCCGTTACAAGGAAATTCACGTTTGCGCATGCGCAGTGGCTACTATCAGTCCGAAGGTGGTGATTTTCGTAGGGGACCGTCTAAATACTAATCTGTAATATCCCTGAAAATGTCATTGAAATCGGATGGAAAATGTAGAAGTTATGGCCGTTACAAGGAATCCACGTTTGCGCATGCGCAGTCGCTTCTATCAGTCCGAGGATGATGATTTTCATAGGGGACCGTCTACACACCAACCTGCACAATCCCTGAAAATTTCATAGAAATCGGACAATATCGTCGTATAGTTATGCGCGTTACAAGGATTTCATGACAGACAGTCAGACACGGAACCAAAATTGTTCAGAAAGGTCTAAAACGCTAAACACGAATGAAAATTTTGATTTTGGAGAACTTTTTTTTTTCATCCTTGAAAAGTGAAGGCAAAGCTTCCGCTACCTTGGTAGACTTGGAAGCAAAAATGTTAAAATTTGTTGGTTTACGTGTCAAGAAAGGTACGTAGAAACCAAAAGCAGAACAAAAAGTTTGCCGTCCGCCGTACTCGGCACTTTCCTTAGTTACCATGGACCGATTTTGAAGAAGGGTTTCTTCATCAATTTAAAATAGTAAGTATTGAATTTTTAGAATCGAATGAGACCACTCAGAGCTCTGTAGGACAGGACGAAAATTATAGATATTTTGTACTTAGTTCCCTTCACCGCTGGCATATTCAACTATTATGTACGTGCAGTACCAAATCCTAATATCGATTCCATCATCTACAGGTACATGCAAAGCCATCCGGATCTTTCCTACTTGGGCGGAGAGAACTCTGTGGTGCTCGTCGACACCTTTCCCGAAGGATGCATGACGACGACGCCCCACAACAACAACTACCCCAAGCGCGTCCTCTGCCTCGCCGACACCTCTCACATGCCTGCCAGGATCTGGGCTCACATCGTCGACAAAAATTTGGTAATACTTCTACGGATAAACTCCGTTGATCTGCTACGTTTATGGATAAACTCTGCTCTACGTAAACTTCCACGGGTTTCTTATAAATTTCATCAACTAGCATGCCCGCTCTCTCATTCAAGAGGGTTGATAGATAGATATGTTTATTTTCGCCATTTTGTACATTTTTACAATAATATAAATGCATGAAGGGATGCAATTTGCTCAGATTTCCTACCCGACGTTAGGCTTGGCCCGTGTTGTAGGGTAGGATCTTTGCAAAGTCGCTCCATGTCGGTAAATAAATTGATGTCTACTATACAATTACAGTAATAAGTAAATTAATAAACAATACATGATTTCTGAATGAAGGACGCATTTTGATAATCTCTAACATATACTAACTTACTTTAATATTCTCTAAACTTTAATAGTCTCCTATAAATATATCGACACCTGAGCGCCCAAAGGGCCAAACTGCTTTTTCTTGTTCAAAGGGCCAAACTGAAATCAGTTTCAATGTCAAAAGTCCAAAGGGCCAAACTGGAATTTAAACGAAAAGTTATTAGGGCCAAACTGCATCCATCTACGTGACTCATAGGGCCAAACTGCTGATCTTACCAACTAAAACGCAGCCACAAACTACTCTGATTGCTATTCGCGTGTCAGAGACAAATATAATAGCACAGAACCACAACAACTGACTAGAAAATCGATTTCTGACCATTTATTATGTTCACGTCCACTACCTACCTACTTGTTGCATCCTGTGTTTTCGGTATATTATATTCATTAATGAACCTTTGGAATCATCAACCAAGAAACAATTTTTTTTAAACCCCTCCCCCCCTCAAAATTTGTTGGTTTACGTTTCATGTTAGGTAGAATCCAAAAATCGAATAAAATTTGGCCGTCCGTCCGCCGTACGCGGCACTTTCCCCACTTAGCATTGACCGATCTTGATGAAATTTGTTATATGGGCCCATTTGGGGTCTAGTTGTGCCCCGAAGCTTTTGGTTGATGTAGGTCACTTCTAAGGGTTCCAAAATTAATTTTGAAATTTTGAAAACGCCGTAACTCAAAATATTCTGATGTAAAGGTATTGTTTTTCCATCATTTTTTGCTTTCGAGTCCATCAAGGTAGGGGATGCTTTGTTTTCACTTTTCAAGTTTGAAAAAAAAATGTTCCCTAGAAACAAAGTTTCCACTCGCTTCAGACCTTTCTGAACAATTTTGGTTCCGTGTCTGCCTGTCCGTGTGTCTGTCATGAAATCCTTGTCGCACCCATAACTTCTACATTTTTCATCCGATTTCAATGAAAATTTCAGGGATTGTACGGGTTAGCGTGTAGATGGTCCCCTATAAAAATCATCGCCCACTGACTGATAGTTGTTACTGCGCATGCGCAAATGTGTATTTCGTTGTACCAGCCATAACTTTCTCATTTTCAAAGCAAACGTGAAATCTTTGTAACTGTAATAACTTCTACTTGTTCATCCGAATTTGATGAAATTTTCTAGGATTGTCTAGATTAGCGTGTAGATGGTCCCCTATGATGGTAGTGAAAGGTACTTAGAGATTGGTGTTTTGAGATTAACTACTATGTATCGGATCAACTATACCTTCAATCGGGTTATGGATACGAGGAAGCTATGTGACACACCCACTTGGCAGGCGTTTCTTTTGATTGTCTTTAGTACAATCTTTTCTCCACCCACTCGTTCTTTTTCGAATGTGGTTTTGGAAAAGGTGATTTCAAACGATGGCTAGAACTCGACGGGGGAAGCAAGGGAAAGTGTTCTCAACCAGATCTCAGCTCATGGTTTTTCGGGCCTTACAACAACTGAGAGAGGTATATAAAGATGATTCGAATAGTTTCGATTAAATTGACTAGAATATTTTTTATGATTCTGACTTTTTATGGCTCTAGAGTCCGTAAGATTTGGCAGAATCGAGTTCGTTCTTTCAAGTCCTGATGTTTGCTTAGGTACAGACGATTCAGTTAATCAACTAAATCAATCAAATTGCATTGAATCAATTGAGTTGAAGTCTGAACACCAGAAAGATAGGTAACTTGTCAAGTGTAATAATAAATTTCTTGCCGTCCAGTTGTGTCACTGTGACCACTCCTGCTTTTGACATTTTCATGTCTTTGCCCTGGCACATAGCACAAAAAACTGTCACGAAATTGCGTAACGAAATTGTGTTACAGTGCCTTTATAATGATTTCCGCTTACAACGACCCCGTTGTTAGGTTTGTTCCTTTTCTACACTTTTTAACCCACAAAAATCGTTCACCACTCGTTGGAAAGCTCTCGATTTAACGAACATTTTCATGTTCTCCATAACATATTGACTATACGAATAGCGGAGCTATGGGCATAACTGTTCTCATATTTTGTTTACAAACTAATGATCATGAGTGTAGAAGATAATTAATCCGGTATCGTCTATTTTATTTTAAAGCAATAGGTAAAGACATGAAAATGTCCCAATGCGTTGCAGACTCGTATGCAAGTGTTTACCCAGCAAAATAGAACGAAGGAATTCGAAAAACTCAAAACAACCGAAAATCTGACACTGATAAAGATACACAAGCCGGGAATCTTTATCACTGAATATTCCCATTGGTCAATAGGAGCGAGTCGCCCTAAGGGTCACCCTCTCGGAAGTTCAACTTCCTTATCAGTTGAACTTAAAGCTGACCTAAGAGCAGCTACACTAAAAACGATTGTGAATAGCGATTTCTCCTCAAGTTTCACTTTGGCCTAAAGTAAAACTTTCGGAAGTGCAACTTCAAGTTTCACTTTGGCGATTTTTGTGAATGCCGATGAAGATAATGAAAGAGTGGCATCCTGCAAAAACGCATTACCTTATCAGTGATAAGGTAATCAGTGATCAGTGATAAGTTATCACTGTCGGAGCAGTGATGGAACTTGAGTGGGGGGATGTAACTACGGTATACTATAATTATAACAATTCATTCGGTTGCTATGATACAAAACACAAAGTGAAGGAGAAATAGTTTTAGATTTGAACGATGTTGAAGTTTTCAATTCCATAATTTTCCTTCAGTTTTTGTACCAAAGGGGCGATTCCTCACCAGTACCAGGCAGAATACTTCCATATGAAGAATAAGCTCAACATACGTGATGAGCTCATTGAGACAAATGAAGAGGACAATGCTGAATAGATGACGATATCTTACTATTAATCAATGATTCTTAGATTTGTTTCAAATGCTATGGTGTTCATTTACTATTGAAATAATAAAAATTTCGTTAACCGTATTTCAGAAATTACTTAATTGCTGTTTTTTGGTAATAGAATGGCACTATTCAACCATACCTACGTGAGTTAAAATCGGGGTTTCAGAGAAAGACGAAAACACAAGTGATTGGATAGGTACCAAATACCCAGAGAGTTGTAAAAATGGGTAGTTAATTATAATAATTTATTAACGTTTAATTTCAACTGATATATTAATTGAAGAAGAAATTGCAGATTGACCAGAGCAATTTCCAGGTGAAGGAAAGTCGCAAACCTTAGGGCCAAACTGGCAGTTTGGCCCCTTGTCGCTCACAAATCTCAAGGTCAAATTATGCCCATAGGGCCAAACTGGACCTCTTCCCAGTTTATCTTTTTTTCTTAATATTACAAATTGCGGATGATTCAAAAAACGGTTTGGTATTCAATCTTACGTAGATTTTGGACCAATTACAAAAAAAAAAAAACCTCGTTGACTTCATGTACACTGGCCTCGCTACAATCGCTTGCGTTTTAGAAATAGTAGTTCCGGAAGCAGTTTGGCCCTTAGGGCGCACAGGTATCGATATGCTGTTTAATAGCCTT
Organism: Apolygus lucorum; assembly: GCA_009739505.2. Classification (NCBI taxonomy): domain Eukaryota; kingdom Metazoa; phylum Arthropoda; class Insecta; order Hemiptera; family Miridae; genus Apolygus; species Apolygus lucorum. The sequence goes on from CM019182.2 coordinate 447,179, forward strand.
TCGCGTCTAAAGCCCCCTTCTGTAACTAGCCAACTTAACACTTGCTTTTTGTATTTTGGTCTAGTGAACTTCTGGGGACTTTTCATGCTACAAACAATTTCTCGGTGTAAGAAATGTAGAATGAAGATCGGGCTGTGCGTTGTCCGAGTCAGTCTAGGCCTAGGGCCAATTACATTCCCTGCGGCGGCATATCTAGTATCGTATTTCGGATCCCTTCGAGAAACTTCAATTATGTTGGGTGTCCTAAACAGAACAGGAATTCTCATGGATGTGGTTATGATTTGCAGTTTTACGGGATTTGGGGGGGGGGGGGGGTATCGAAGGTTTGTGATATCGCCTGGTTGTCGTGTCCCGGGATTGTAATTCTGGTGTAGCCTAACCCCCTCTCTATAATACAGGGTGTTTCACGAAAAGGTTACACCCCCCTTCATTTCCCCAAGATAAAGCGTAAAAAATTGGGACCAACGCTATTTTTCATGATTTTTTGTGAGGAATTCAGGAAAAAAACTTTCGCCTGAAATACTTGCGCGCGATTGCTCGCCATTGACACTAACTTCTTTTTTTTCAAATGGAACACCCTTTTTGGTTTATTATTTTCAATAATAAGCCTTTGGAATCGAGCAAGAAAAAAAAAGTTTAACCCCCCCCCCCCCCAAAATTTGATGTTTTACGTTTCAAGGTACGTAGAACACGAAAATCGAATAAAAAAATTTCCGTCCGTCCGCCGTACGCGGCACTTTTCTTAGCAACACTGGACCGATTTGGTTCAAATTTGGTATATGGGCTCCATTTGGGGTCTAGTTGGTTGATGTAAGTCACTTCTAAGGGGTGAAAATTAAGGGTTGAAATTTTCAAGAGTGCCCTAGCTCGAAAACTCTCGAAATAAAGGTATCGTTTTCTCACCAATTTTAAATAGTATTGAATTTTTAAAAATTTTTGAGACCACCCGGAGCTCTGTAGGACAAACCGTTCGGTCCCTACGAGTACTTGAAGGTTTTCCTTCGATAAAACAGAATCATGAGTGTGAATCGCAAAAGAGGTCTAATCTCCATTCAAATTTTATCGGACTAAAATGCGATCGCTGTTCATTTCTTCGATTTGTATACAGTTTTGCCTTCTGCGTAACCAGTAATCAAATTTCCGTATGAAGCTTTCTATTTCTCCAATCGAGTGTGAAGCGTTTAGTTCTTTCTAATGAACTTGATTGTGAAGGTGTGAAGCCAGTATGGTGTGGTAGGTAGTACCTAGCTGGTAGGTAAAAAAAAGTTGGTAGGTAAAACAAATGTTGGTGGGTAAAAAACGCTGCAAATCAATGCTCAAAGGCTTCTTCACTCTTCAGATCACTGATCAGCTGAGTGAGCTCCGAAGCCAATTTCAATCCTATTGAATGGAAGTGCTCTTCCAGGCGTCTCCAGCATTCGAGGAGATCCTCTTCACTCCTCAGATCACTGATCAGCTGAGTGAGCTCCACAGCCATTTTCAATCCTATTGAATGGAAGTGCTCTTCCAGGCGTCTCCAGCATTCGAGGAGATCTTCTTCACTCCTCAGATCACTGATCAGCTGAGTGAGCTCCGAAGCCATTTTCAATCCTATTGAATGGAAGTGCTCTTCCAGGCGTCTCCAGCATTCGAGGAGATCTTCTTCACTCCTCAGATCACTGATCAGCTGAGTGAGCTCCGAAGCCATTTTCAATCCTATTGAATGGAAGTGCTCTTCCAGGCGTCTCCAGCATTCGAGGAGATCTTCTTCACTCCTCAGATCACTGATCAGCTGAGTGAGCTCCGAAGCCATTTTCAATCCTATTGAATGGAAGTGCTCTTCCAGGCGTCTCCAGCATTCGAGGAGATCTTCTTCACTCCTCAGATCACTGATCAGCTGAGTGAGCTCCGAAGCCATTTTCAATCCTATTGAACGCAGGAAGCTGAAATTTGAGAGGGAAGGTCAAGGGAGAATACAGATGGTGGTAGGTGCTATTGATGGAGAACCAGTGATCTATACAGAAGGGTGATCTATGCAGAAAATAATAAACCTTTGAGCAATGATTTGCAGCGTTTTTAAATACAGATTCGGATTCTACGTCAAATTTCATGAAAAATTCACACCCGAACCAATTTTTTTTATTGCGCGCAACCTGGCTTTTTGAACGGTCTAAGTTGCGCAACTCCACAATTGCTCAAAAACAGGTTTTGGAGAACCCTAAGTGTGGCACAGGAAGACCAAGATTTCAAGAGGAAAAAATTTCTTTCATAAAATCATCGTCGAAATAATATTTACGCTGTATTTTGGGGGAATTAAGGGGGGGGGGGTAACCTTTCCGTGGGACTCTATCGTAAAAACTGAGTTCAATCTAAAAACTGAAAGCATTACCATGCTTGAACTAAATAAAATTGCCTAATAACTCATACAGATGAAAAAACGTCTGCCAAGTTGGGTGGGCAGTATAGCTTCCTCACTCATTGTAACATGGACGTATAGAATCAGTTGGCGAAAAAATTATGATTCAAAGAGTTATTGAATACCAAAATATTGGCGATAATATGCAGGATAGGGTTGCAGGTATTAATGTTTATAATATTTTTATAATTTTTATAAGGTATTATAGTTTATAATATTTTGTATTTTCAACGTAGAATTTTATTTAGCGGTCCACCGTCTAGGACCTAACCCACACAATCCCTGAAAATTTCATCGAAATTGGTTGAATAGTTGCGGAGTTTTGGTTGTAACAATAAATTTAAAGTTCGCGCATGCGCAGCGGCTATTGCTTGACCAATTTGATTGAAACTTATAGGGTGTCTCTTAGAAGTTAGTCCCTAACTAACCTCCAAATTTGAGCAAAATCGGTTCATTAGAAACCGAGGTTCCAGGAAATTCACGTTTGAGCATGCGCACTCGCTCCTATTGGTCCGAAGGTGCTGAAATTGATAGGGGACCGTCTAGGACCTAACCCGCACAATCCCTGAAAATTTCATCAAAATCGGACCACAGGTTAGTATAGTTTTGCCCGGGACAAGGATTGACCACAGACAGACAGACAGACTGACAGACCGACAGACAGACAGACACGGAACCAAAATTGTTCGGGAAGCTCTAAAACGCAAAAAGCAAGTGGAAATTTTGATTTTGGAGGACATTTTTTTTTTTCACTTCTTTCACGAATACAAAGCTTCCCTACCTTCGGTAGTGAGGAAGCAAAAAGGCGATTTTCCTCTAAAAACTGATTGTGAAGTAGGTACGTGGTAGGTAGGTAGTAACTATGGTTGGCAGATTGTGGCAATGGCAAAGCCGTGTTCTTTGCAGACGAGTGATCTATATAGAAAAATAATAAACCTTTGTGAAATAATTCGCAGCGTTTTTACCCTTGCATTGCTCAGAGAATCGTTTGTTTTCTTGTATTTGGGAACTGATTAGTGCCAAATAGCTCAAATCATCATCACTAATTAGTAGTGAGGGTGGAGGCAAATTCCTGCATCATTTTTGCCTTTGATTTAAGGGGGTCTCAGTCGGTCGCCGTTCGTTCCTCGTTCCGGGTTAGTATTTAGCCAAATAGAAGGCGCAAAAACATAAAAAGTTGTACTTAAATTGGAAATTTTTAAGGATTTTAGAAAATCATTAGTGCACGGCTCTAGGTAATTGAGAAACTGAAATATTGCCGCTGGAATCATGAAAATTGAACAATAATTGCCAGAGAAAAATTGGAAAAATCGTTAATTCACTTATGTTTTTCCCATAAAATGTAGCTAAACATGAAATTTTCAAGGATTTTAGAAATTCATTAGTGCACGGACCTACCTAGGTAATTGAGAAACTGAAATATTGCCGATGGAATCTTCAAAATCGAACAATAATTGCCAAAGAAATAAGGAAAAAACATGGAAAAACAAAACCCGTTTATTAACCCTAGGATGGCACACCTATTTTTCGCATACATAAACGACACACTGGGGTCAATTCTGACCCCAAAATTTAAATTCCTCTAATTTAAATTTAAGACAGAAATTTAATTTTTTTTTAGATTGTAAAAATCTATTGATAACCTGTTTGTTGAAATATATACAAAAAAACAGTTTAAACCAGGAACAAATTTCGGTTTTGAATATAGTTTCGTAAAAAGTCAATAAAAATATGGGAATAAATGAAATTTCTAAAATTTGAAATTATATTTCGTTGAAGGGTTGTTTTAATAGATTCCACTATCAGCATTCCAAGTTGACAATATTTGGAGTCAAATATAAAAAAAATCATTTAATTCTATGGAATAGTTACGATAATAGATCACCTCAAAGATGGCCCTTTTTTGAGTTTGACTGACGACTTTCACCAGCACTTTTATTTCTCTGCTTTTCAAAAAAAATTGTATTATCACTCCTGTAGTATTGTGAATTTTTATAGTATACTTGCTTTGGCTCAAAGTAGGGGCTTCTCACGGTAATTGGAAAAACAAGAAATTTAGAAATCAATATACGTATGTATAAATCTTGGCACACCTATTTTTCGCATACATAAACGGCACACTGGGGTCAATTCCGACCCCAAAATTTAAAACGCAAAAGAATGAATAGAAAGTCACACTGGGGTCAAATAGTCCCCCACACAAAAAAAGTCAACCGATTATAGCACACTGGGGTCAGATGTGGCCCATAGCACGTTTGCAAGTTAACTGCACGAACTCTAGCGTGTGACTGACCTTAACCACTGACAAAGGGGCTCAGAAGGAGTTCCAACTTTATTTACAAAATATCCCTGTTCGAAGAAAAAATTGTTTTTTTATAGATACACGGCCAAATGTAAATCGTGGGGTCACGAATGACCCCGGTGTGTCATCCTAGGGTTAAAAAAAATTCCCATATTTGTCAGGCAATTATTGTTCGATTTTGATGATTCCATCGGCAATATTTCAGTTTCTCAATTACCTAGGTCCGTGCACTACTGCATTTCTAAAATCATTTAAAATTTCCAATTTAACAACAACTTTTTAACTTTTTACCCCTTCAATTTGACTAATTATTAAAAACGAACGGCGACCGACTGAGACCCCCTTAAGAACAGGCAACCGGTAGCATTCAGTGAAGCTCGATAGGAGTCTGTCATCAGAAGTTGGTTTGGCTTTTGGGATGCGCAGCCAGTTGAATCAATGAGGTAATTTTGTTTTTCACGATAATAATGAAAAAGTCTTATAAATTCGGTCGTGTATTTGACCGATATGTGAAATGCTTGTGGCCATTTCGGTTCCGATCCTTCGCCACGAGGTTCTCACGAATCCGATTAATGTCGGTCTTTGTTCTCACATCCTCAACTCATTTGACCCCTCCAGCGCTGGAAGGCCATAAAAAAAGTATGAGTCACTTCGTCTCCCCACAAACTTTCAAAGGCTCATTAGTTTTGAAAGGTCCCCTTTCTAAAAAAAAAAAAAAAAATCAACTTCGACGACGTGGGCGTACACACCGCGTCCGCTCTCGTTTTTAAAACTGTTGAATATTATCGTACAGGCACATTTTATTTCCCCTATCATCGACTCTGACAAAGACAACAAGGGACTTCCATTCACGGTCCAACGGCCCCCTATAATGGGACACTAGTCCTCTCTCCTGCACCTACCAGCATGTGTTCCAGTCGTTGACCTTCTCACTAAAAGACCTCATTCATGTTGTACCGCAGAATGCGGGAGCCCCCCCCCCCCCCCCCCTTGGCGGTCAATTGAATTAATTTAACTTGTTAATGAGATGACGCAGGGCTCAGTGGTTAGAAGTGTAAAACGCTGCAATTTATTTCACAAAGGTTTATTATTTTCCTGTACAGATCACTCGTCTGCAAAGAACACGTCCTTTTTGTTACCTACAACTGCTGCATAGTGCCTTCACACCTTCACAATCAAGTTTATTTTGAAGAAATAAGCGCTTCACACTCGATTCGAAGAAAGAGGGAGTTGGGGTATATGGAAATTTGAATACTGGTTGCTAAGAACGCAAAACTGAATACAACTCGAAGAAACAAAACGCTGCAAATTATTACACAATGGTTTATTATTTTTCTATATAGAAAACTCGTCTGCAAAGCCACCAACCATCCAACATGAAGAAAACATCGATCGCATTTCGGTCAGCTAAAATTTGAACGGAGATTAGGCCTCTTTTGCGATTCACACTCGTGTTTCTGATTTATCGTACGTCCAACCCTTAAATTCTCGTAGGGATCGAACTGTTTGTCCTACAGAGCTCCGCGTGGTCTCAAAAAATTCTATACTATCTTAAACTTATGGAAAAACAATGCCTTTATATCAAAATTTTTCGAGCTCGGGCGTTTTCAAAATGTCTGCACTTAATTTTCAACCCTTAGAAGTGACCTACATCAACCAAAATCTACGGGGCACAACTAGACCCCAAATGGAGTCTACATACCAAATTTCATCAAAATCGGTCTATGGTGCCGCGTACGGTGGACGGACGGCCAAATTTTTATTCAATTTTGGCTTATTATTTTCAATAATGAACCTTTGGAATCGACCAAGAAAAAAAAAATTTTTAACACCCCCTCAAAATATGATGGTTTACGTTTCAAGGTACGTAGAATCCAAAACGCTGCAAATTATTACACAATGGTTTATTATTTTCTATATAGATCACTCGTCTACAAAATCACCAACCATCCAATATGAAAAGAAAAAGAAAAAAAAAAATCAAAAAAAAAAATAAAAAAAAATCAAAAAAAAATCAAAAAAAAAATCAACATCACCAACCATCGATTGCATTTCGGTCTGCTCTAATTTGAACGGAGATTAGGCCTCTTTTGCGATTCACACTAGTGTTTTGATTTATATATATATATATTTCAATATAAACACTTAAATTTTCGTAGTGAGCGAACGGTTTGTCCTACAGAGCTCCGCGTGGTCTCAAAAAATTCTAAAAATTCTATAGAATCTTAAATTGAAGGAAAAACAATACCTTTATATCGAAATTTTTTGAGTTAGGGCGTTTTCAAAATTTCAAAATTGATTTTGGAACCCTTAGGAGTGACCTACATCAACCAAAAGCTTCGGGGCACAACTAGACCCCAAATGGAGCCTACATACCAAATTTCATCAAAATCGGTCAATGCTAAGTGGCAAAAGTGCCGCGTACGGCGTACGGCGGACGGACGGCCAAATTTGTATTCGATTTTTGGATTCTACGTACCTTGAAACGTAAACCATCAAATTTTGAGGGGGTGTTAAAATTTTTTTTTTCTTGGTCGATTCCAAAGGTTCATTATTGAAAATAATAAACCAAAATCGAATACAAATTTGGCCGTCCGTACGCCGTACGCGGCACTTTTGCCACTTAGCATTGACCGATTTTGATGAAATTTGGTATGTAGGCTCCTTCTGGGGTCTAGTTGTGCCCCGAAGATTTTGGTTGAGGTGGGTCACTTCTAAGAGTTCCAAAATCAATTTTGAAATTTTGAAAACGCCTTAACTCAAAAAATTGTTATGTAAAGGTATTTTTTTCCTTCTATTTAGGATTCTATAGAATTTTTAGAATTTTTTGAGACCACCCGGAGCTCTGTAGGACAAACCGTTCGCTCCCTACGAAAATTTGAAGTTTGGACGTACGATAAATCAGAAACACGAGTGTGAATCGCAAAAGAGGCCTAATCTCCGTTCAAATTAAAGCTGACCGAAATGCAATCGATGTTTTTCTTCATGTTGGATGGTTGGTGGCTTTGCAGACGAGTGATCTATATGGAAAAATAAAAAATAATAAACCATTGTGTAATAATTTGCAGCATTTTGGATTCTACTTACCTTGAAACGTAAACCAACAAATTTTGAGAGGGTGTTAAAAAAAAATTTTTCTCGGTCGATTCCGAAGGTTTAATGTTGAAAATAATAAACCAAAAACGTCTACCAAGTTGGTCGTAAATTTTCTTGCTGGTCCATATTTTTATTGCATTAGCCAGTGCGGCATCTGTGAATTGTTAGAACCTTCCTTTTTGATTCTGAGTCTACTGAGGTAGCGGAAGCATTGTTTTCACTTTTCAATTATGAAAAAAAAAAATGTCCAAAATAAAACTTTTCACTCGCATTTTACGTTTTAGACCTCCTTGAACAATTTTCGTGGCTGTCTGTCATGAAATCGTGCGACGGGCAAACTATACGAAGTTATTGTCCGATTTCGATTAAATTTTCAGGGATTGTGGTGTAAGATGGTCCCCTATGAAAATCATTGCCCCCAGACTGGTAGTAACCACTGCGTATACGACAACGTGTTTTTCCTTGTAACAGCCATAACTTCCACATTTGACGTGAAATTGTCAGGGATTATTTGGTTTGTGGTGTTTCCCCTATGAAAATCACGGCCCCCATATTGGAAGTATTTGTTCTTCTTCTTCTCTTCTCTTCTCCAGACTACCTACCAAAACCAACAGATGAAAGTTCAACATTACAACGTGAAACCGCTGTGGTGCCAGGCTGGTGCCATTGTTAGGCATTGTAGATCGTGTATTTTAAAATGTCGTTCAAATCGGAGGCTCGCATATCGCTAGAAATTGTACTGTGAGGAGGGGTTGAATGTTAGTGAGAAATTTATATTGAAAGAAAAATCAAGTTTGTTACGTTTGATTGTGCTCAGGAGAGACTTTTGGTCTGATGGGGATATCATTTGAATGGGGCCACCTATAGGTTTACCACAGGAACTCTCCATCTCTTTGGCGCATTCTTCCAGAGAAGTTAGAACAATTTACCTCTCATAATCGTATAAATCCTCGTTCTTACGATATTGTTTTCGGAAATTTTCCCCCTCAAAGTGACAATTTTTTTCCTCATGATATGTTGGATTTCGTTCTCAGTGGAGCCACCATACGAACATAAAATTTCGCGGCGCTCCAATTTCCCTGCGAAGTTTACGCCACGGAAGGTAGACTCGACCGTTAGTTCGCAGATCCGCCACCTAGGGGGCGCCTCACGGATGCAGACTTCATATGTTAAGCCTGTAGACTGAAACTGTCGTTGAAATCAGTATTGGAAGACTCACACCATTTTGACCTTTTTGACTGGGTGTCTTCACTGCGTCCACCTTCTTCTGTAACATGTTAGAAATGAAATCTTACCTGCAAAGGCCTGGTTGGTCTTGGGTAATTTGATGCATCGCTAATTCAATAATCAATTTCTTGCATAATAACTGGGTTTTGTATATATTACATTGTCTATATTTACATTGCAATTCATATTCCGTGTATAAATCATATTGACCTCAACAATTTATGTTCAATCAGCCACATATTGGGATGGTCCCTTAGTAAGTATACGAACCTTGACTTCCTTCTGTGTTTCATCCTTCATTTTACCATTTTCCCCATTTTTATGATCTATTAAGAATTTTACTGCATGACAACCTGAATTATAGATAATAAGTTCAATACATTCGTTAACGAAAGTAGCCACAATTATTTAATTTCATAGTTTGATGTTGTGATTCATTTTTTGTAGCTGGAGTAAATTATCTGGCGTTAACGTTTTTATAAATGTTGTTTTGTTTATTGAAATTTCTTCTTAAGGGAGCACGCAGTACGGACAGTAGTTATCCACATTTTAGTCACCATTATGTGAAAACAAAATGTGTTTTGGCTTCCTTAGTCTTGTTGTTTCGCCTGCTCTGTATTTTTTAAATATTTATCGAACATTTTGTTATTTTTAGAATCATTATTTTCATCAAGTATACTCGGTACTTTAAAATTTATCATTTAGGATAGGGAAACTGGTAGTCCGTGTTTCTTTCCATCAAGGAGATCTATTTTTGGATTCTAGTACTAAGTATGTTTATCAATCTAATGTCGGATTGTTTTATTTCTATCAGGACTACCAAAAGCTGACTGCTCTGGTGGCGGAACACGTGAGGATTGGCTCGACGATCGTGGCGAGTCCCGCTCTTTACCCGATGCTTCACGGAATGAAGGGGATGGCGGAAGTCATTAGCGTCGAGGCTTTGATGGCTCTCGATCCTGCAGATTACCAGAGGTCGCTCAAAAACCTTGGTAAGTTCATATTTTCCTGTACAGGTTGTGACGACCTAGGAATTGCTGGGGGAGAGTGGGGAAAAGAATAAAGCTCATTTGCTGAAGTAATCGATTATAATTACTAAAAGAGGGGACGTGATAAGCCCGAACCTAACGGAGGATGGGGGAAACACCAAAGCCGAGACTTACGAAGGTTTACATTAAAATTACTGTACTAGGTTATTTAAAGACCCCCACGAAACTAATACCTAAATAGACACCGGCAGCCCTAGGTTGGTAGACAGTTAAGAAACTTATTCCTATTAACACTTCGGCTGGGACATAAATGAAATGGGGGGTGCGCCTAATTAAAAAAAAAAAATTAATCGAAAGTAGACCTTATCCTGAGAATTTGACACCAGCCGTTCTATTTTTGGTTAAGTAGATCTTTTTTTTATGATTTTTCAAAGTTTCGAATGTTCATGACGTCATGCGCCCCTCCCGCGGGACCCCTCAGCCCATTGTGACCCCATAAAGATTGAAACTGAAAAATCATAGAAAAAGGACTTCTCACGCTGGAAGGTCGCGGTTGGTGTCAAAATTCTCAGATTGAGGTCTAGTTTAGATTACAAATTACAATAAACAGTTTTTCCGACTAATGCGCACACCCCTTTACCGTTTGAAGGGATATCTGCCTGTAAGGCATACACTAAACCGACACTCTACGGGATATCTACCTTTTAGGCATTCCTCTCGTGATTTCGCTACGTACTCTTGAGGTGCGTTTACACTTCGCGAAATTTCCTTGCGAGGGATTCTCGCAAAACAAGTTTCGCGGCGTGTAGACGCTTCTAGAACCCGAATCACGCCTCTGCGAGGATCCCTTGTGAGACGAGAGAGCGAGCGGTCAGCCAGTCGGTCTCTGGCGTGCAACAAAGGAGTTTCGGCCTTGTTGTTTTTCGAAGTGTAGACGTGTATATTTGTTTGTGCGAGGCAGGTGTATTGTCTTTGCCATGGCCGCCAGGCAAGAACTGACGGCTCACCTCTGCCATCGTGCCTTGCGCGTCTGTTTCACAGTTTGTTTCGTTGTGTAGTCTCGGGCGAGGGCTTCACCCATCAGTCTCGCGAGGAAATTTCGCGAAGTGTAAACGCACCTTTAGAGGGATGTATGCCTTTCAAGCATGTGAATTCAAAATGAGGAACCCATACCAAAAACGTCACCAAAATACCTGGCAGAGCCATGAAAGTGGTTTTCTAGTTCAGAATCTGAACTAATGATGACTGATAATGATTGGTAAGAATAGGATGATATTGAAAATTGTCTTAGAAAATTCGCTAATAGAATAATTTCTCTTGAAGGGACATCTGCTTTTTAGGCATGGAAGATGCGCTCACTCTTGGAGGGACAAGTGCCTTCAGCATTGAACCCCCCTTGAAAGGGATGTATGACTAAAAATCATACAATTCGTACTACACTTAGGGGGACACATGCCTAAAAAGCAGAAAATCCATGTACACATTGCAGGATGTATGCCAAAAAGGCAGAGTATGTTCTGCTAAAATGAAACAACGCAGGATGAAGGGAGAATCAATCCCCGATAGTTCCTCCTCCACACTAGATAGCCTACTGACAGTCTCCTAGGAGGAGAGAGAACTCGTTGCAGTAGAACCGCCCCAAGCGGCAGAAATGTGAACCAAGCATGCCTAAAAGGCATATGTCCCTGCCAAAGCATTAGGTACTCACAGAGGTACTCCGAAGTTGTCCAACCAGTATCCAAAGGCGTCCCGCCACGATACCGAAAGGTAAATACCTTTCAAACGAACGATACCGAACCGTCCAAGACGTGGAGACCACCAGTCCTTACAAAAAACCAACGGTAACCACCTGGACCAAAGTATGTCCTAAGAGATCCTTCCGAACCGATTGTCCGATCTGTTGTCCTGTAACCAAATTGCCCTCCTTCTTCTTGGATGGTGGCGACCCAGTTTTTCCTTCTGCTGTGTCAGCCCGTTTGCTTAGAAAGATATGAAACAGTTTTGATTGTGATAGAGAATTTTGCAATGCGATGAGGCCCGACCCGATCCGCCTCTAGTGTACGCGTACCTTTAATCGTCGAAATAATATTCCTATTACATTTCCATCAAACGACCTCTGAACATCATATTGACCCTAATTCTACCTTACAGAAACCATTTGGAAGTCGACCGTGAGCGTCTGCCAGGACATCCAAAACATGAGCACCACAGAAGGCGAGCAGATCCTGAGGGAGTTGGAGTGGCGGCAAGTATTCCCATCTTCCCTCGCTGAAATCCTCCATGACATCGCGTCTTACGCCGCGTCCCGCTCAGCGTAGCAATCACTCAGCCCCTTCTCGTCACTTGTGCGTGGGGAGGGGCAGATCCTCTGACCGCACACCGCTTGCCTTTCCCCCTCCCATATTTTTGTTGTCTTGGAACATAGATATTTTTGTTCTCTCGCTGTCATATGTCGCTATAAGGCTGCCCCGCGTTCCCTAACCCCGACCTTCTAATTTAAATGTCTTTTATAATTTCAACTCAGGTGAGATCCATAATCGTTTTCTGTGTTCAAGGTAGTTTGTGTCCCAACTTTTTCTTTGATGTAAGACTGTAAAACGTGGCTCTCGGTGCGTAGTATGATTGCCAGTTTTTTTTTCAATTTGTGCTTCCCAAACCCCGTTTTTCAAACTTTTTTTTCGAATAGCAGACAATATTACTAGCCCTTAAAAGGAGCCGATATACCAAATTTCATCAAAATCGGTCCATGGTAACTAAAAGGAGTGCCGTGGATGGACATTTTTTTTATCGTTTTCAGATTCTACATACCTTGAAACGTAAACCATCAATTTTCGAGGGAGGAGGGGGTAAACAATTTGTTTTCTTGATCGATACCAAAGTTTCATTATTGAATATAACAAAACAACAAAGAAATTGAAAATCGGTTGGACAGAACGATTGTAATATTTACTCCAAAATGGGTACCTCCTTCCCTCAAAAAGCGCCCGCCCAATAGGCCAGCTCGTCCTCCTTGGCTTTGCGATGTTCTTCTTAATTGAGACGTTCACGGGATCTTTTTGTCCCAGCTTCTTTCAGAAAACTCTTACATTTTACCTTCTGTAAGTCTATTTTTCTGCAGCCAGAAACACAGTTTGCTCCTGGGCTGATCCCAAGACGAGCAAATAGCGGCATTTCAAAATAGCTCTGTCATTGAAATTCGCAACAGCCTCGTGGACTACCAAATGGTTTTGCCTATGCATTTCGAAACAGGAGCATCTAGGGAAAGAAAGTGATGGAACGGCCCGAGCGCTTTCTAGCGACAATTAGATGAACCTTCTCTTCTTTTTTGGCAAGATGGATGCACCTCCGTTATCGACAAGCGGTAATGTCTGCAAATCCCTGCTTAATCTGTAGGAAACCAGAAATTTGCCCTCAGTGAAAAAGGCAATCAAATCTGTTTGAGGCATCAATAAGAAAGGCATTCAGTCTGAAATGAAAATCTATGTACTCGTAGGTAAACAACATTAATTTTTAAAGCATTCTATTATTTACGAAAGGATTAGAAACACAACACACGATACCTACATCACATAAGCCAATTGATAAGAGAGATAACCTAGGTTTTTGAGCTCCAGAAGGTTCGTCTTATCTTCGCTAGGTAGCACCCACACCGTTCCACCACTTTCTTCCCCTAGATGCTCCTTTTCGAAACGATAGCGAAATGGTCTGAAAACTCGCAAAACCGAAAATAACAAAATAGAAAAACCGGTGTTTGTGTTGATTGATAAAACTATCAGAATTATCAATATTGTGAAATACCTAAGCTTATTGGAGTACAAGAAGAAGTAAAAACAAGAAAAGAAAAATGGGAAAGGGGAGTATCTGGGGTCAAAATACCATTTTGCAACTCACTCAGTCTGAGGAATGAGAGTCCGATGACTTCTGCCAGCTTTAGAGAGTTACATCGGGAAAATGCGAGCTTCACGGAATCCATGATGCTTATGGAATACGCTTCTCTCGGCTCTCCCAAAAATTCCTTGAGGGTAACCTGTATTCTACTCCTTGTTTTCATAGCTGAGCTCCGTCAAGTCAATGAAAAAAAACAACGCTAGATTGAGTTAACGTTGCCTGTGGAGTGTTTCAAAATCTAAAGCAACGTCAATCCAGTTGTGATCCATAAAATTCCGAATCTCACAGTGAAAGTTAGCATTCACTCGTTGTTCGCCCTAGCAGCGTCTCATCGAATAATAGTTCCAAATAATGTCACTGTAAAGGTTCGTTCGGAGAAGCAGTCCTGAATGGGTTGCAGGAGCCTGGAGGAGTTCGGAGGAGTCCAGGCCTCCATCTCTCCGGTTTGATTCTGAACTGGTTCAGGACTGCTCCTCCAAACAGACTATAACTCTCTAATGCGCGGCGCTCTGCAGAAAAACTGCAATACTATCACTGAGGTTCACTTTTCTCTGGATCTACATCACCAATGGGGTATTTCAGTGGGTCAGAAATTCAGGTTTTTTACCTCAAATTTGGATTCAGCACCCTTGAAAACCTATGTACTCCAACTTTAAGCCCAATAAAACTATAACATGTGGTAGAAAAATTAATTAAAGAGATCACACGTTTGAAAAAAAGGCGGGCCTCCACACTTATGCCGCGTGCGTGTGTGAGTAGTATTTTGTAGTATCCAAGAGGTCCTCCAAGGGTTTCATCTCTTCTCTGTGCATGGATACTTTTTTCAAAGACAGTTGGCTAGCTACGTCACACCATTCAAATCTTCAACTTTCCTTAGCTTCTCTGATTTTTCAAAAACATTTTCTCGACGAACTGACCCGATTGCCGTTATTCCTGAGCCGTACTCTTTTGAAAAAAAAAATGTTTTTAAAATTGACTGAAATACCCCATTGAGCCCACATTTGTTCACAGTATTCCCTAATCCATGACTCTGAATCTGACCCGTCAGAATCGTGAAAAAGTGATGTCAGCTAAAGTTCTGAGACAAACTGTTGGCAAAATGTGTAGTTTCGTGATGATCGAACTCTTGAGCCAACCAGCTCAGCTCGGGAACTAAGTTGAGGAGACTGTGTCCCGAAAAACTTCATTTTCCCAGACTCCTAGCTGTTTATTCTTGGACACCTTCGTACAAATTCTTATCCAATCAGATTCTCCCCAGAAAATTTCCTCCTCACGTGGTCTCACCTGAGTATGAACACTGACTGCTTGGATTATCGGACTAACAAGCACGTTTTCACATCACTTACGTCCAATCCTGTCTTCTTCCTATCGGGTTATATCCCCCCGAAGTCTTCCATAATGTTTCCGTAGAATCAACCTACCGTCGTGTAGTTGCAATTTTCATCAATTGTCCTCCCACACCCCCTTTGATTCAATTCGGATAAACCACTTCCATTTATTACTCTACTCACTTATCAATTTTGTGATAGCGAAAGATTATTATTTTTTATCAATGTGCAATTTTTTAACTTGTTTCAAAGTTTGTATTAATCTCATTTCCGAGATGGAGTTGAAAGTTTAGATTTTAACATTTGTAACCTTCAAATTTGAAATATTTTATTCAAAAAGTGTTTATTCTCTTGTTGTGTGTTTGTAATTGAGTTTTACTCGTAACTACCGTATGTTTATGTTGTTTTATTGAATTTTGGACTCTGATTTCATCCGAATTTCATCGTCTCAAGAAGGAATTCTCACATTTCTTTCTACTTATTGAATAACGATACAAATCGGTGTCGTCATCGGGTTTCATTTAGAGAAAAAAAAGAAGGTAATTTTGTACGATCGAGGTGTACTATTTCGATGTACATTTTTGTACATTCAACGCCCGATTATTGTTCGCGGTGTCCAATTTCCTATTTTATGTATAAAGATTTCACGCTCGGTGATCTCCCTGTAAGAAATGCAACGTATGGGCATTATTTCTTTTACCACTCCCATTCAACGTTGGTGTCGGTGGTGGGTTTTCGATTTGATTTCTCCCCCACTATCGATTTTCATTTCCTTCGTGCCTTATCGTTTTTCACTCTTGGGTGAAATCCACGTTCAGTAGTTGTTTTAGAACTGTCGACAGTTGTAGGTGTAACGCATTTTGTTTCTTAACGTACGTTTTTCCTTCTCTACGAAGCCATGTTATTTTTATTGTGCTCTTCACGAGTGAACTGATATCTTACGATGCACCAAGTGATTGTCGACTCGAGCTCTGTGGAAATTCTGCTCGATTCTCTTCGATGTAGTGTAATTTCAACACCGAAAAAAAATCTGTCATCTTCGGAAAAACGGTCAAATTCATTTATATTTCGTCCATCTTATTCACTAAATAAAAATCAACTACGTTACATTTTTGGGTCAATTGGGTCTACGCATGAGATTTGCAAATGAAGAGGTTTCTTTCAAACAGCAAACGCTGCAAATTATTACCCAACGGTTTATTATTTTTTATTATTCACGAAAAGGTTACATCCCCCTTCATTTCCGCAAATACAACGTAAAAAATTCCGACCAACGCAATTCTTCATGATTTTTTGTGAGGATCTCAGGAAAAATACTTTTGCGCAAAAAAGTTGCGCGCAATCGTGCGCAATTTACACTAACTTAATTTTTTCAAATGGAACCCCCCATTTTTTATTACAGATTCGGATTCTACGTCAAATTTCATTAGAAATTCACACCCATATTGATTGGTTTTATTGCGCGCAACCTGGCTTTTTGAACGCTCTAAGTTGCGCAACGCCACAATTGCGCGATAATTAGGTTTTGGAAAACCCTTAGTGTGGCACATGTTTTTTCATCATTTGTTAACGCTGAATCACAGGGTGTCATCTGTTTTGAGAAAAACCAAGATTTAAGAGGAAAAATTAACATTTCTTTCACGAAAACATCAGTTTTGAGGTCGAAATCATCTTTATTTTTTATTTTCTCACCTCCTTTTGAACCACTGGGCTTGGGGCCGTCTACGGTGGAGTTAAAAATAAAAACTGACAGCATGATCATTGCTTGAACTGAATAAAATTACCTAAAAACTCGTAACGATTTAAAAAGAGCGATTTTTTTCGCTAAAAATAACCGCATTTTTGGCCGCCTATTTTGAAAAATTCCAGTCAAATTGAAAAACGGATGTCGCCACGTGATTTAGCGTTAAAAAATGATGAAAAAACATGTGCCACACTAAGGGTTCCCCAAAATCTAATTTTTGTGCAATTGTGGAGTTGCGCAACTTAGAGCGTTCAAAAAGCCAGGTTGCGCGCAATAAAACCAATCGATGTGGGTATGAATTTCTCATGAAATTTGACGTAGAATCCGAATCTGTAATAAAAAAGGGGGGTTCCATTTGAAAAAAATGAAGTTAGTGTCAATTGCGCTCGATAGCGCGCAACTTTTTTGCGCAAAAGTATTTTTCCTGAGATCCTCACAAAAAATCATGAAGAATTGCGTTGGTCGGAATTTTTTACGCTGTATTTTGCGAAAATGAAGGGGGGTGTAACCTTTTCGTGAAACACCCTGTATATAGATCACTCGTCTGCAAAGCCACCAACCATCCAACATGAAGAAAAACATCGATCGCATTTCGGTCAGCTTTAATTTGAACGGAGGTTAGGCCTCTTTTGCGATTCACACTCGTGTTTCTGATTTATCGTACGTCCAACCTTTAAATTCTCGTAGTGAGCGAACGGTTTGTCCTACAGGGCTCCGGGTGGTCTCAAAAAATTCTTAAGATTCAATAGAATCTTAAATTGAAGGAAAAACAATACCTTTATATCAAAATGTTTTGAGTTAGGGCGTTTTCAAAATTTTAAAATTCATTTTGGAACCCTTCAGAAGTGACTTACATTAACCAAAATCTTCGGGGCACAACTAGACCCCAAATGGAGCCCACATACCAAATTTCACCAAAACCGGTCAATGCTAAGTGGGGAAAGTACGGCGGACGGACGGCCAAATTTTTATTCGATTTTTGGATTTTACCTTGAAACGTAAACCATCAAATTTTGAGGGGGTGTTAAAAAAAAATATTTTCTTGGTCGATTCCAAAGGTTCATTATTGAAAATAATAAACCAAAAGGGCTCATACCCGAACTAGTATGTTGACTTTTTGACTGTTTCCTAGAAGAAAAAAATGGTAAGAAATTTGCATGCTCAACTCCTTCGAAAACTGTAATATGGACGGTTATCGAGGTTTTGAAGGACTGTTTTTACCGATGTTTTCAAATTAGAGATGGACGAAAAAGTAAACGGATTTCCTCGTTATAACAGACGTATGACCGGATATCTCGGTTCGGTTCGAAAATTCAAAACCCAAAAATCGAACACTCAGAAACGCGGAATCTCGTACAATTTCCGAACTCGATTTTGAGAATCACTTCGTCTGCAAACTTGTGCCTTTTATAATAAACCCCTCATAGACTTTATTTTTAGTTTTCTCTCCACTTCTACATCACATTATGTCCTTATTTGTATCTTGAATTTTCGTTTTCACCGGTGGTGATTGGTTATTGTTTCCCCCAAAATGGCTTTAAACAAACAAGTACGTTTATATTTTATCATTATTTTTTTTCTTTTTTAAAGAGACAAAATCTCGATTGAGCTCGACTCAAAAAATACTGAAGCTTACCATTTTTAAGTATTTTTAGTTTGTAGGACAAAATCTATTTCGATCATTCAAATGATTTCTAGCTTGTAAATTGTGAGTTTTTGCCTTCACTCGAAAGGATGGTGGTGGGATAGCGTTGCTGTCTTTTTGCTTTGAATTTTTTGTTCTCTTTCGTAAGTTTATAATTTTTAGATTATCCATTCTGTTTGAATTTACTGTTGCTTTCCGGCGACCCCCACGATTGAGATCTGAGCTTGGAATACTCTCAATTCTTGATTTATAACGTTTTGATTTCGGTTTATATGGTGAATTTTGAAATTACGACCTGTTGAAAGTTTTTTGAAGGTTCAGAAATTGCCGTTTTTTCCACGGTTGATTCGAAATGTGATGCACGTACCTGATGTTTGCCATAACAGCAGTTTGCCTGAATTTATGCAGTCGAATTGTATTTTGATTTTTCATATATTTCGTAGATACTTACTTGATGATTTCATAGATTTCTTGGATTTAAGGCTAAATTACACGAGAAATGTTCATAAATTTCTATGAATTTTCATATCTCCCTACAGAAAATTGAAAAATGCGTCTTTTCTGCATTGAAAGTTCCAAAGAACTTTTAAAACCTTTTCTATGCTTTTCACGGACGCCATTTTCTGTAGGAAGGATAACAAAATGTAACCATTAAGGAGGTAATTTAGGAGTTGAAGTGACGTTAAAGTTTCAGTTTCCAGGGCTTATTCCTCTCCAAGATTTGCGTTATTCTTATTCTTCTCTAATGCTAATAGTCGAAATAGAGTTGGAAATATTCTGATGGAATAACCAGCTCGTATTTCTACCCAATGATTCAAATATAATTTAAATTTATTAATTAACGAAATATATATTGATATGAGTTGGGTATGGTTCAATAACAACTCGGAGTGTGGTTTATTGGCTCTTTAATCATGTATAGGTCCGAAATGAAATGAAAATGGAATTTTGGGTATCGAAGGAAAGCCGCAAAATATGAATGAGAAAAGGAGAGAACTTACTAGAGCGAGGTTTGCAAGATGACTGAAGGCCTCGTCTTCCATCCAGCGGAGACCTCACGTATCATCCGCGGGACAGTTCAAAGAACTGTTATATAGTTGAAAGAGTATAAATAAGGGAAAGCGGAATCAGTGATTGCGTAGGAAATAGAAAACTACACATTTTGGAAAACTATGAGAAACTTATGACCATTTTGAAATCTCATTTCAAGTTGATGAGCGAGTGAGATACTGGCAAAACCTCTCAGACCTGAGACAGGCAAAAGTATTCTTGTATCTCTAAGAAGAACATCAGAATACTCGCGGGTCTACCAACAGGCCACTGCCCACTTCGATACCACCTAAAGAAGATAGGCAAACTAACAACGGACGTCTGCCGCTTCTGCGAAATGGAAATGGATGAGCTTATCACGTGCTACTGTGCAGCTGATAAACGAGCCACCAATGCGTGCAAGTCCTTTCATTCTTTTTTCAACAAAAATTTCAGTACCAACCACCTTTTTTTTCGGCAGGCAGGTGAGAAAATCTTTAAGATCCACAGGTGGAGTTGGATCTTGTAAGATACCTTGAAGGATCCGCGACTTCAAGGTTATGTGGGATTCAAACCCACTAAAAAAACACCTCCTTTTCTCCCATGTTGGATGATCAGCCTGGAACTGTTTAACACATTACTTCAGGCTGAGTCCTGGGGCACTTCTTCAGTTCTGGATGGCGGGACAGACCAGGTGTTCCCTTCTCTGTCTCTCTCGTTCTAACAATGTCTTCATTGTCAGGATACTCTCTGCGTACGCTGCCACAAGACTCCAGCTCCTCTCACCTTCCAGCATCTTGCTGACGACAGCTTCTGGTAATGAAATTTGGGGAGTTAATCCCAGCTCTGCCAGCAGCTGGCTTCTTCCTTTGAAAGTGTTGAATGGGTTCATTCGGTGTGAAGTAGCAGCTGGAGTAACAGTAACCAACCACCTTAACATTTACATGTTTGTTGAAGAACTGAAAGGTGTGCAGAGTGAAGTGTACTGTAAGCTCGAGTCGCTGAATAAAAATCGTAGGCGTACACCTGCTGTGTGCAGGATGAAGGGCCAGTATTGCCACTTTACGCATTTATTAAAACAGTGCTCAGTTTGGGAGTGCCGTGGTATCAGGTGGTTCGGGGAGTGTTGTGGTATCTGGGTGTGTCTTGGTCCCTTTTTCCGGATCTGGGAGTGCAATGGCTATACACGGTAAAGCCCGTGCACTTGTACGGCTGTGGGACCTGTGGAAGGTTACCGCCACAATCACAAAACGCTAAGAGGTTTTTGGATATATGAGTGCCAATCATGCAGATCTGGTGGCGTGAAACCATACGCAATGAGGAGCTCTGGCAAACTCACTGGGTAGGAGCAAGTAAACATTGGGATCCTATGGAGAGAATGGAGACGGGATAGGTCAGTGTGCTCCGAAGGGAGATGCCATCTAGAAGGATGCACTGGAGTCGGAACCCCTAGGGTGAACGGAAGCAGGGGAGGCCTAGAGTTTCTTGGAGACGATCCATTGAGAAAGAGGCGAGAAGTGTTGGAAAAGCTTGGGAAGAAGTGAAAAGACTTGCGCCGAATTGGGATGTACGGAGAAGATTTGTGGAGGCACTATGCTCCTCGAGGAGCCACAGGAATTAAAGTTAAAGTTGAAATCACGATCTACTGATCAGTTCTCATTCGTAACTGAATCCACCATCACCTCCTGCAAGTTGAAGCGGTCAGTGACCTGAAAAGACTCCACTCCTCTTAATACTACCCATGTGGGTCAGCTGTGGCCGAGCGAGCTACGGCATGTGTCTCTGGGGACGAGACTCGGACCGGTTGCAGAGGCCGTGAGTTCGGGGCTCGCCTCGGGAGCATATTTTCGTGCGAGTCGGTCGCAGTTCCCCCTCGTCCCGACCCAGGGCGGTGAGGCCAATGGAAAGCCATGAGCGAAATTATCTGATCAAATTCTGATCTTCCCTTAGGAAGACAGCTGATGACGTCCGCGACGCCAGGAATGGCAGTCAGACGAAAATCCAACCTGAAATGGTTTACTTACTTTACTTATACTACCCATTACCCTCCTGACCACTGTGTATACATGGAAATCAATGATTGATTGAACGCCCAAACCGATTATTGAAATCAATGATCAAGTTCCAAAGCAGGTTGTTTTTTGCCGACATGTCACTCGTTTCTTAGTCCTGAACGAGGCTGTCCTTAGCAACGTTTATCGAATAAACGCTTCCTTGGAAATACCACCAACTCGGCTAGTTTTCTATAAATACTTAACTTGCAAGTTACAATAGTTACGTGATTCGACTGCTTCACTCAGGTAAACTGCTCGTAGGTTCTCACAAAGTTCAACCTTAAAACGGCACCTGATTCATCACAACCGCATTGTTTCTCTTCCAAATCCACGACCAAAGATGAATTTTTTTCGTTTCGCTTTGAACGTATACACTTGAAAAACTACAAGTATAATATTTTATTATAGCAACTAACCGAGACGTGTTTTTCTCAAATTTTATTTTATTTTTTTGGTTTAAATGACTAACATTTCCCAATTCGTTATTCAAGACTTGAAAATGTTCACTTTTTGTTTGCCTGTTCCTAGTATTGTAAGTTTGGGGTGGGCTGGTTGATTAGAGAGCTCACCCGTGATCTCTTAACGAACCACCGTTGTGCCTTTTATAAGATTTTAATAGTTGATAATCTTCACTTTCGGGTTTATTGCTGTTTTTGAAAAAAATGAAATGTTCTTCCCAAATGGTGTTGGTCTGCTGTGGAATTGTATTGAGTTGACTAGATGGTCTTAGACAAATTAGCCTGTTTAGTTTTTTTCTGATTGATCCGTTTTTGTATTCGTACTTTAAGGCTAAATGTCTCGTGTTTAGTTGCATAAGTCGCCACCACGTTGCGCTTCAAACTGAACGAAAATTTATTTCCGTTTTTCTCTGGAATGGATTGGCCGATTTTCGTTCTGTTAAGCTATTTGTGAATCAACGAAATCAAGTTTGTACATTCGCGTTTTAAAATATTAGAGAGTTCCTAGTGGTTTTTGATACGGCGTGACGTATTACACACACACTCTCAATCCGGCCATGTTTTTAATGCGGCGCGCCGGATTGGCTCCTAGTGACGTATCGGATACGGCACATTCTTATCAGTGGCGAAAGGTGACAATATTCGTCAGGCAAACACCTTGACTAGTCTTGGAGGAATAAACAATAGTGAAAAACGCAGCAAATTATTACAGAAAAGTTTATTATTTTTCTGTATAGATCAAGTGCCAGCAAAGAGGACAGCTTTGCCATTGTCACCACCCACCAACCATGTTTTCGCTTCATAATCGAGCTTATTTAGATGAAATGTTCCACACTCCATTCAAAAAGAAGAATTCATTCATAAAGAATTCCTTCATTAGAAACTTGATTACTGACAACTAAGGAAGGATAACCCATGGCTCATCTTCCAATTTATTTTCTCTTCTCTCAAGGTCACGAAACAGTTACTCAATTGTTTGCCTTGGCTTATGCTGTTACAGTGGAGGTGTAGCAATACAGGAGAGTCTAGCCCCCAGAAAGTATTGTCGGGTTTCAGCGCTACCTACCGCCACTTCAGCGAACTATTATCCTTTTTCAGCTCGATGTGAGCGTGGTCAAGCGGCATTTCTGAAAATTAGGCTTACCTCGATTTTAACACCTCGGTTTTACCACTCTAATTTCTAAGTTTTGCGGTTTTACTTCTCTGCCTTTTTAAATTGCGAGGAAAAGGAACTTGATATTGCATTTTTGTGTTGTTTTCAATTGTGTTGTTCTTCTTTGCTACATTGTAATCTTGCGATAACTGCAAGTTAGAGGAGCGACGGTAATGCAGTCACGAGCGTGATCACCTGATAAGATATCAGAAATGGTAGTTCGTTGAAGTGGCGGTAGGTAGCGCTGAAACCCTGACAATACTTTCTGGAGGCTACACTCTCCTTAGCAAAGGATACTTGACCTCCCACCTACCCGCCGATCGTCTTTTCTCATCAAAACAGTCCCGCAAAATTAATTTTTTTGAACTGCTTGCCTTGCATCGCCGAGGCCTCGCACTAGTTCGTGTATCATCCGCAATCCACTGTAGTTACCGACCTTTTCAACTCGCAGGTGTGTTGCGGGCTAGTATCCAAGACAAAATACGTACTTATTTCATCTAACTTCCTCGGTAATACTGAAATAGTCCCCGAATATTATAAAAGTTTTTCAAAATCGGCTAAACATTACTTGCGAAAAAATGTAAATATAGGAGAATCTTAATAAAAATTAAAGCTAAAAGCTAAAATTAAACAAGCTAAAAGCTTGTTTCCGAAGAGTTTAGATAACGACTTTTGTCAATACGACGTTTTGTCAAACGACTGTTTGTCATACGACTTGCGTCAACTGTCAAAACTCAACTTTTTCCTAAGCTAGTGCTCAGCCTGAAGAGGCTAGGTTTGCACACGCTTAGCTGAAGAGATCCGAAAGATCCAAACAAAGATCCAAACAAAACGATCGCCACTGAAAGTGGGAATTTGAAACGTTTTGACTGTACCAAACGCATTCTTGATGCAGAAGGGGCAGTCAGTTTTGTTTCAGTGTAGATGGGACTTTGGTTACTCGTTTTCGTCATACAGTGACTCATCAGCAACGCGAAGAAGCGTTGGAACGACTTGGATTTAAGCAAACTGCTTGTTTGTTCGTTTTGTTTGGATCTTTGTTTCGATCTTTCGGATCTCTTCAGCTAAGCGAGTGCAAACCTAGCCTCTTCAGGCTGAGCACTAGCTTAGGACAAAGTTGAGTTTTGACAGTTGACGCAAGTCGTATGACAAAATGACAAAACGTCGTATTGACAAAAGTGTTTGCTATGTTTGCCTGGAGGAGACGCCACTGGTTCTTATCACAACATGGCGCCGGATTGAGAGTGTGTGTAGTACGTCACGCCGTATCAATAACCGCTAGGAACTCTCTAGTGTCTTCCATAAGTTCAAAGTTCTTTTTGCCCAAATTTGAATTTATTTTTGAATTACCAGGTTTGTAGTACCTTGAGTATTACTTACAGAATTCAAATCAATTTTCAGGTCCAAAATTGATTCATCACATCGAGTTAGAACTAGGAATTACCCGATGTAATCCTTAGAGGCAGGGTTGAGGCTATGTTGCCAAATCTCCTCTCCTCTTTGTGATGCATCAGAAGTGAAAATGACTGTCCTCTCAAATTGCTTTGACTTCTAGTAACTGTGACGGTTCATTACAAAAACCCAAGAATGATTAAATTATAATATTCACAAAAATTGGTCAATAATCGGTCAAATTATCCTCGAGAAAAACGGAAATACATTTTGACCTCGAAAGTGTGCCATCTAGCAAGAATAAATCCTACAAACATCGGAGACATTTAGCCTTGAATGTTTGAAGTTTTACCGCTACAAAGTCGATTTGTGTGAGTATTTAGTGACAAATCAGGGTCATATTTGAATGTGTAGCAACACCTACTTAACACGTTTGGGCTAAATCAAAATTATTTCCTCTCATAATTTTAATGTCTTATTGATCAAAAATGTTCTGATTTTCACCGCACTTACACTATAAGTTAAGACATTTATTTGATATTTAAAATAAAATTTATGTCCTGTTATCTATTTTGAAAAAAAAATGCTTTCGTTATAACGACTTACGCATTTATGCATATATGTGAATGAATTTTATAGTTTACCAAAAAATACTTGATTGGTGTATTGTTTAGTTTCATAAGATTATGATCTTGAAAAGCTCTTCACGTTCGTATTTGAGTTGAAAAACTTTGAGATTTCCTTTTGATTTTCGGAAACAGCTTAGAATTTTTATTAATACTCCTATTTCATTTGTTTCGAGGTACATTCTTGTCTTAATCTCATATGAGTGGTGATTTGATTGTTTACAAGTTTTTCTTTGAATTTCGACGCTGCATTTCACGAATCATTCTTTCATTTTGTCTTCTCTCCCGTCCTTCGATGAGTCGACTGGGAGTTGCGAATGAAAACTGAAACTAAATCTGTTTGTTTTTTCTTGTGACGTCATATTTGATATTCTGGAGTTGAGTGTCTGTTAGAGCTTTAATAAAAACAAAAAATATGAAATTATGTAATCAACATTAATTTTTGTGTTTGAAAAACTATTGTTTTTTTCGAGGTTGTTCTCTACATTAAAGCTACTTTTTTCTTTTAAAAACGTTCACTTCTTCTTTGGACCCTAATTCGCCTTATCACGAGAGTTATTTTGATCGATAACTGATCATATTGGTGACTTTGGCGGACCTGACGGGGGCGTCATGAAATTGGGAAAAAAATATTATAAAATGGAAAAAAGTTAAAATTATTATTATTAATAAAAAAACGGACCGACCTTAAAAATGATGTCCATAAACACCAAAAAGAGAGAGATAATAATCTTAGGGAATTCAGGTGGGAAGGTGGGTAGGTACGCATTGAAGTCACTGCCGTGCCCATCTGTTGACACAAACGTACTTCTGTATCTTCTACTTACTTATCTTCGCAAATATACACACCCTTACTACAGACATGCTTCCACACTCTGTTCGTTTAAAGTTGTGGGAGAGTTTGAACGTCGATTTGGTAACAACGCTTCTGAAGGTAAGTTGCTACATTACAATATGTCCATCGATGTAATGAACAATCAAAACACACACCATCAACATCATAGTAATATTATGGTATACCCGGTTTCAGCACAAAATTTCTGATATACTTAAGTAGGACAATTGGTATAAATAATATGACGTAGTAATGACCTGAGGGGCGTCATGAAATTGGGAGAAAAAATATTATAAAATGGAAAAATGATAAAATAAATAAACCTTTTTAACAAAAAAACCGACCGACCTTAAAAATGATGTCGGTAAACACCAAAAAGGGAGAAATAATAATCTTAGGGAATTCAGGTGGGTAGGTAGGTACGCATTGAAGTCGCTGCTGTGCCCATCTGTAGACACAAACGTACTTCTGTATCTTCTACTGACTTTTCTTCGCAAATATACACACCCATACTACAGACAGCTTCCACACTCAGTTCGTTTAAAGTTGTGCGTGGGTGTGGGAGAATTTGAACCTCAATTTGGTAACAACGCTTCTGAAGGTAAATTGCTACATTACAATATGTCCATCGATGTAATGAACAATCAAAATACACAGTATTTATTCATTTACCTTTATATCAGTTCCCTTACAAGTTTTGGATCTGTTTCCCTTCGACCCCAGGAATTTTGGACAACCCTAAAGGGTCCAAATTTCAAAAATAGGCAAAAAAAACCGTATTTTTATGTTTTTTTTGCGGATATTGACATCAACATCATTGTAATATGGTATATCCGGATTCAGCACAAAATTTCTGATATACCTAAGTAGGACAATTGGTATAAATAATCAAAACCTGTGTAATACCTATTCGTTGTGCCCTAAAATGCAGTAGCCTAGTGGGTAGGTATCCTATTTGTTCGTACGAGTAGAAAATATATGGGCTCTTAACATCTTCAAAACACCCTGCGCATACAATATGTGGTGATGATATAGTGAAAATCAAAAAAAAAAAAAAAAAAAATGCAGCAATATACCTACACGTGGGTGCTCTAATTTCTACCCCAGGACTCAGCCCGAAGTAATGTGTTAGATGGTTCCGAGCTGAGTTCCAACGTGGGAGAAAAGGAGGTGTTTTTTTTAGTGGGTTTGAATCCAGGAACTTGGCAACTACCTCCCCGGCAAACTGGCCTCCTACCTCCTTAGGTCAGTTTAAAACCCCGGTTTGAAACTGCCCTCCTAGGCCATCTCGAGCAATGCCCTCCTGTTTTAGGAGGTCAGTTTCGAACCCCGGTTTTAAACTGCCCTCCTTGACCACTTCGAGAAACTACCATCCAAACTTCATGCTTCCAACTTTTGAGGGCCAGTTTCGAACCCCGGTTTTAAACTGCCCTCCTAGACTACCTACCTCGAGCAACTGCCCTCCCGGTAAACTGCCCTCCTGCTTGGAACAGATCTCCTCTACCTGTGCGACTTCTCATTTCTGGGACATGGGTCTCTCAAAAGTATAATGAGCTGCCAATGATAATGGATCTTCAGTCACGATCATCAGTATATATTAGGAATAAAATAATTAGAATATCAATTTCATGGAGAAATCGATTTTTTACGCGAAAATCGGAGTTTTTTCCATTAAATCGGCATGAGACTTGAGGGTTGGGTTTTGAGCTTGAGACTTGAGGGTTTCGTAAGCCAGGATCGTAATCCCAATAACGACTAGTTCCAGCAACGCGATCCTTGTGGCTCAGGTTTGTGAAGTATGTAAGTCAACAAGACTTTTGAAGTAAAATTTTGTGAGTTAAATTATCATTTCACATCGTCTGCTCTGTGAATAACATGAGAAAGAATGTGTAAGCATTAAAACTCCAAATGTCAATAGGAAAACATGGTTAAATTCGGTGTCATCATTAGGGTCTCATGAAATAGTTGTGTGTCCTAATGTTGACACCGGTGTCAACATTAGGGGAACTGTTAATTTGGTTGCTAAGGTGATAATTTGGATTTGAATATTTTTTAGGGTATCGGTTTCTAATGTTGTCATCACTTTTTTCAATATTTAAATGGGTGTCAACATTAGAAACTGCAGATGTCAACATATGGAATTCTTGAGGACAAATGTGTCAACATTAGGGGCAAAAAACCATGTTAAAAAAAATTCGTTTGTGATAATATAAAAAAATATTTTGATTGAATAAGTCCAATACTGCGAACAGTTCACTAGGAACTCACAATTCACAATGTTCCATTTTCTTGAACGCTTTTGTAGAACGCATAATTCAATGATTTTTCTTTCTAATAGTGTCAGCTATTGGTGATTTTACCTTAATGCATAAAATGTACTTACACACTCAAAGAAGCTCGCACACCCAACTCCATCAACACACTTTTACATGCAACTACCGATAAACTGATTTTCCATTTCTTATCACTCCTAAATTCCAAGCCTGAGATTTTGCATGGAGAAGAGATGTGGGCCAAGGAGGTAAACACTGCAATATATTACACAAAGGTTTATTATGTTTCTGTTACGTCACTCGTCTTCAAACAACACAGCTTAGCTTAGCCATTGCCACTACCTTCCTTCCATATATGGAAGAACATATATGTTCGCTTCACGATCAAGTTTATTTTGATGAAATGAACGCTTCACACTTAATTCGAAGAAATAGGGAGTTGTGGGTGCCTTCATTGGGAAACATTTCGCTCATATCCTAGAAGAGGGGTACAAGTCCAAAAATGTTATTTTCGGGAAATCGCTTTCAAAGTTTTACACTCAAACAAATAGCTATATATCCATGACAACACGTTTAATATTAATGATATTTGGGGAAAATGTTCCCGTACTATTGCTTCTACAGCTCATGGACCGAAATGATTCTTTTCGCTTGTGAGGAAGGAGTGGGGGAATATTTTTGTCAAATTTCTTCGATTTTTGGTGTTGTTCCCTTTTTTCATGGACAATATTTCTTTATTTCAGAGATGTCACTTTCATGGACGATTTTTATTCTTTCCCAAATGATTAATTTGGTTTTAAATAAGAATAATCACAACTTGAGGTGTATAAAACGAGAATTTATTAGATTGGGAGGTGTCGGAAAAATAAAACAGATTGAAAACGGAAGATATTTATAATTCTGTCTCCAAAAATATTCTTAAGTAATTAAAACAGCTTCTTAAAATCTATAATCAAAGATAACCAACGTGTGATTTCGACTTCAAACCCCCCCCCCCCCCCCCTCACACCATTCCTTCTTCAACGGTTTCAGTACAACCAGTACAACTTTCATCAGTAGTTTCGGTAGGTAGTCCGTAGGAGTAGATATTCAGGGTGAAACACACCAGTCAAAATTTATAGTACATGAAAATACAAAGGTTTATTCATAAAGATTCAAAGCTTGGGTACCAATAATAAGCCCTAAATGAACCAAAATATCGAAAAATTGCAATTTTGTGAATATTATTCCTTTCACTTGCCTCTTCCTAATGAGAATTTCAGTACTCTGGTGACGTACTACTTTCACTAAATAACCCCTCCTTCATCCTCCGTTTACTCTAATCTCAAAATTCCAGCGACGTAGTGCAAAACTAGATAGATTTCCACGTCGAACAAAAAAGAAACACTCAAATCAGTGGGAAATTGAGGTTTGGGCCAAATACACAAGATTATGCTTAAAAAAACCAAATTTTAATAGTTTCTACTCCCCCCTTCTTCAAGGCAAAATTTAATGTGGATGACGTAGTCCACAGCGCTAGATAAATTTTACCGTTGAACAAAGGAGGAACCACACGAATCGGTTGGGGAATAAGGCCTGGACAAACACAAGAGACACAGACAGGTTTTTTTTCGTGGATTTGGGTTTTGAAAGGACTAAAACGGATTAGTATCTGGTTATTTTGTTTTCCGTTGAGTGTTGTCCACCTTTAACCCAGATTAATCGCATATTCAAGGATGCCCAAGTCTGACAACGTCCTAGAAACACAAGTGGATAACCATATACCTACCTGCTGTTAACTCGTGATGGATGAAATAATTAGGAAACAGTGTGAATTATTATAATTGTGATTATTATTGCAATTATCATTTTTCTGTAAAGATCACCAGTCAACTACCTTTTTGGGACAAGGTCAGGAGGGGGGTCCTTTGGGCTAGGCTCGAGGGAACAAAGTGTTCTGATAAATTGCACAACAAACATGCATTTATCATTGTTGATCGTCTTGATTGTTATATTCTTTTTCAAAAAATTAACACTAGGTTTCTTTAACTGAATAAATCAATTAATAGAGGCGATACGTCCACTTTAGAGGGTAGAACTGGGCTTTGTGCCTGTCTTCTGCAAACGTAAGTGGCTCGCCCCGTCCATCGAACAAAGAACTTTCAGCATTCAGGCGGAGGGGGATTGAGATAGGCTAGTTTGTCTTCTAGGGATGAAAAACAGCGCTTCCACTACCCAAAACCGTTCCTAACTCAAAAATGACAATTTTGGACTTGTACCCCTCTTCTAGGATATGAGCGATTTGATCCTGACTGCTACGGACGCAAACGAACAATGATCGCATTTCGGTCTCTTTTACGATTTTCACTCCTGTTTCTGATTTATGGTATTTCGAACCCTCAAGTTCTCATAGGGAGCGAACGGTTTGTCCTACAGAGCTCTGTTTGGTCTCATTCGATTCTAACAATTCAATACTATTTTAAATTTATGAAAAAACAATAGGTACCTTTATATCGGAAGGTTGAGCTAGGGCGTTTTGAAAAATTCACCCCTTATTTTCCAGCCATCAGAAGTTGCTGACTTCAACCAAATTTCCCCAAAATCGGTCCATGGTAACTAAGGAAAATGCCGCGTACGGCGGACGGACGGCCAAATTTTTATTCGATTTTTGGATTCTACGAACCTTGAAAAGTAGACCATCAAATTTTGAGGGGGAGTTGAACATTTTTTTCATGGTCGGTTCCAAAGGTTCATCATTGAAAATAATAATCCAAAATCGGATGAGAAGTTCCCACGGTTTTCTAGCTCGCTTCATAAATTTGAATATCGAAAATCGTGGTTGTAAGTCACCTCGTTTTACGGTATATTTTCGAAACGTTTCTAGTTTGTAGTTCTAAAGCTTCTTTTCCAGCTGGAGGCTGTGGGGTGTTTGTGCTGTAGTAAACGTAACCATTGATTTTCATACCTATCTAACAAATTTCACAACTAGGTATGGTTTTGTGTTTTAAATAAAAATGTTTATTTTGACATGTCAAAATAAACATGTCAAAACACACATGACATGTCATAACATGTCATGTTATGTTTTGTTGTGTGTTTATTGTGTGTTTTGTTTATGTCTTAGTTCTGGGGGTCATTCCAAAATGTTCGACACAGAAAACAATGCAACGCTTTTTTTCTGATGCTGTTGAACGCAGGAAGCTGAAATTTGAGAGGCAGGGTCAATCGATACATACTTCTATACATCATCAAAGTTGATGATCACTGATCAGCTGAGTGAGCTCCAAGGCCATTTCCTCTCCTGTTGAACTCAGGAACCTGACATTTGAGAGGGCGGGTCAATGGAGAATGCTGAAGGCTAGGAATGTCCCAAAAGTATCGATACTTTTAAGTATCGATACTTCTTGAAAAAAGTATCGATACATATCGATACTTTTTTCCCCTGATACATATCGTAGTATCGATACTTTTTTTCCAATATCGGAAGCGATACTTTTTTATATCTCACATTTTATCTGTTTTTTTTAATATCATTCAGTATAATTTTCTTCAACCGTTACCTACAATAGAGCTACAGTAAATAACAACGGTTTTACTGTTTTGTTTATTCTATACTAATTATCTCGTGATGGAGAGATGTCACACTGATGGAGAGAAACATAAACGTCAATTTCACCAATTTTTGAGAAAGTATCGAAAAGTATCGATACTTAAAAATATCGATACTTTTTGATACTTTCTAGATGTATCGATACGATATTATATCGATACTGTTGAAGTATCGGACATCCCTACTGAAGGCGCCTGAGTGGTCAATGATCAGCTGAGTGAGCTCATCATTTAAATTGCCATCATAAGACATATCCATGTACAGATGTATCTGCATGCAGTGTAGATACTC
The DNA here is from genome assembly GCA_009739505.2 of Apolygus lucorum. Classification (NCBI taxonomy): domain Eukaryota; kingdom Metazoa; phylum Arthropoda; class Insecta; order Hemiptera; family Miridae; genus Apolygus; species Apolygus lucorum. Next base: position 479,493 of record CM019182.2, read on the forward strand.
GTTTCTCGTTTACATTAATTTTTTATTGATTAATTCATTTGTCGGATCACAAATCGGAAATCGAGATTTATTTAGGTTCAGGTTACAAGTTGTAAACCATAACTCATAGTAGGCCTTTCAAGTCCCAAATTTAAAGTTAGCTTCTATCATTCTCATTAAATATTTTCCATAAAAGAGATTCCCTGGGGAGAATTTTGTCTTTACAAAAGTTCGATTATGAAAACCAATTAGTGTTTATCGTTGTTTCATCTCTAGTGACGTTGCGATACTTTCGATACTTACTGATATCAGTATTTTGTTTCGATACCTTTCGATATTTGTATCGATACTAGGCTTCCGATACTTCCAGGTATCGAAAGGAAAGTACTAATATCAGTACTCAAATATTTACTACCTACTCCCACAAAAGCGCAAAGATGAGATAGGTTGTCTGGGGCATTATTTTCTTTTACTTCCAACGAAACCGAGAAAGAATGAAGAAAGCACAAATAAAAGAAACATTCATGTCCACAAGGGACACCCCACGGACTAAATTAGTTCAATTCAACAACAACAACAAAAATTTAACTTTGAAGAAGAAGAAGACTTTGTTATTTTTGTTATTAATTAACAACAACAATTTAACTTTGAAGAAGAAGAAGACGTTGTTTATTTTTGTTATTTAGTTTGTGATAGTGATTGTGACTCTATTCCTCGTTTGTCGTTTCGTTTTCTTCCTCCATAAAAAAACCAAATTCATCGTCATTTTTAAATCATTTGAGTAAAAGTGGGTGTGCTCATTTGTACCCCCCGTAATTGTGCCCCCGAGCATTGAGCCCCCGTCATTGTACCCCCGGAGTGGAATCGATTTGGGACGGTTTCACTGTACCCCCCAAGCATTGTACCCCCGAGCATTGAGCCCCCGCTCATTCTACCCTGAGCTCCTTATCAGTTGGATACTATAAAGCACCTCCATACAAACCCCCGGCAATGTACCCCACCTCATTGGTGGGACAATCGATAGTATCTATCTTACCGATGTTGTTTTAATCGATCATCCGGTTACAAACGATTGAACATGGAAGTAGAATAATAAATTCCTTTTCATGGATCGAAAATCAACGCTGTTAAGTGGCGGTAAATTCAAATGTTGTTCTCTTTAAAATTGGCAATGTAGTGTCTATAATATAAAACGGAGATGATTGAATAATTTTGAAACTAAATGTTAATCAATAATATTAGGCTCCTGTTTCCTAAAAACTGTCCATCTCTGGCAAACATGTACGTAGTTTACCAAAACATGTTGGTAAAATTGTCTTCAGGGGCGATTGTGTTCACTCAATTTACTCAATACAACTCATTGAGTTGAACTCAATTTATTTACAACTCAATACAACTTTCCTGTCAGGCGGATAGCTCCTAACAATTTTACAGTACGCCACTAGACAAGAAGAGAAGAGACAAGTTGTGGAGAAGAGTACTGTGAACATCCCAAGTGCTTCAGCTAGGTACCAGAGGTTGTGAGGAAGGATTTTCGCTTCTGGCCGTTAACTTCATGACAAATAGGTAAGTTCCTTTCCTAATCATATCCCACCTGTCAGGCGGGATTTGACGTAGCTACTACCTACCTGCTATGTTTGATGGATTTTCCATGCACCCGAGCTAAATTTTATCTGTCTGACAAACGATATTTCAACTACTGAATTAAATACTAAATAGACAAACATTTTTCATTCAAACAAATTCAGTGCTGCGAGACAGATTGATTTTTTTCTCCTCATTGACATTCTCTGATGGTAGCCTAATTTTCTTGCAGACAATCCTTGAGTACCGAGGAATGCCGCGGAACTAACGGAAAATCTATTTACATTGGATCCATGAAAAGAGGATGAGCGTTCAGGGTCCAAGGGCATATCAGGAGGACTCTTATCAGCCAGTCATCTCGGAAGAGGATAACAAGAAATGTCTCGGCAAGAAAAAGATCGTATCAGTCTACTGACAATCGATTGGATAGATTCCGACGATGAACCTTCAGGAACATCCTGGTAGAGCTATGTCATATATTTTACTCCAAGTTACCAAGCCAAGTCTACAAGACAGGTTGTAGATACAACTTTACAAAATTTGTAGGTATGTGTAAGTCGGGGGTGGAGACAGCAAAGCAACAACAAGCGACATCTAGGAGAAGCAGCCTGAACAGCTGGGCCAGCCAGCCCTCCATCGCAGACCCGACCGGGGAGGGGCCATGAAGGCCTGGAAGGTTCCATCGGTCGTCATCGGCCATCTTCAGCTGTCATCGGATCTCCCACCTACTGCTCTCCACCTGCCCCTTCGACGAAACCCTTCCCTTCAGTCATCTGTCTACGCTTGACTCGAGTGGTTGTGAGTGCACTGGGCCGTCGTTTATTTGCCAACAACAGTGTAGCTAAAGTTGCGTTTTGTCAAATCTCTTCCGTACCTCAAGTACAATCGGTACGAACATTTTCTTCATTCATCCTGCTGCCTGTGACTCCCTTCGGGCTCACAGTTCTTCCTGGGATTGCCTACCACTGGACCAAGGCGCCTCTGCAAACGGTACTCGAAGTGCCTACCTCGAGACGACTCCTAGATCCCCTGTAGTACGGTAATCACCATACCCTTATGTCTCCAATTGTTTCACTACTTACCAGTAACTTCACTATATTCCAGACTTCATTCGTCCTTTAATACTTATGTAGTACTAGGAATGGGGAATTTGCCTCACATTTTTTTATTTTTTTTTTCGAATGAGGGTTTATTTTTATGGAATAAAACCATAGTGAGCTGCTCAAAAACGCATCCAAAAAATTTAGAGAATTTAAGGAAGATGGAAATTTTAAATGTGGTGGCAATGTGTAAGAGGCAGCCATGTTTGAAACGTGACGGATATTCTACCAATCTGACTTCAAAGGAGGTTCTGTGGCGCTTACCACAGAAGCGGAACATACACGAACTTTTACCTTCCGAGTAGTGCGCACAAGAGTGCGCCACGATCTGGCAGGAAGAACCCTGACACAAAATTGACCAAAAGAAACAGTATTACTCACTTTTTTACAATACGAATCTATCTACTAGTTTATCAAGCATTATTATTCTTCATCTTCTCTTATTTAGTTTCAATATTTGAATCACATTATTCGAGTAGCCATTTCACTGGATCGTTTTGTGTGGCGTGCTAGAACTCTGTCTGTTGTCGTTGCTTTCGCGTCGTTTTTTTTTTTTTTTTCGTATGGCGTCAACAATACTCCTCGATTTTCGCGGTGTTTTGTAACAGAGGTTCACTTGTTTAGTCATTTTCTCCTACGGTAATTTTTTTCCGTTGGTTATTCCTAGTGTTAAACGTTATTCTAGGGCCCTATAATAGGATTTGCCTTGAAATTCCAGAATCTAAAATTGAGGCAAATTCCCCATTCA
>CM019182.2:483003-583116 GCA_009739505.2 Apolygus lucorum
ATTTCTTACTTGGGTGGAAGCGTTTGTTCTACAATAGAGACAGGATTCAAGATTACAGCGACCCTCCAATATGCGGGGTACTTGTGTCTAATAGTTTTGTACTTGCTAGTGAATAAACATATGTCTCTTAACTCGATATTAGAAAAACTGAAACAAGATAAATACTTCTGGGAAAGTTGCTTAATTTTTTTTCAGACTATTATATAAGAAGGAGAAAGATGGCGAACGTATTTCGAAATACATGAAGGACATCGTCCGCTCAGAGTACAAACATTACTATCCTAATAGCAGCACTCAAAACTTTAACTCTCCCAACAAAAGAACAGAGTTCAATATCGATTATGGAGATGGATTTTCTATGTCAAAGTTTCAATATTTCATTTCTGGGACGTTGAAGAAGCGAGATGGAACTGTTTACGCTGCAAAATCAAATGTGAAATTGGTTGATAACTTTGTTCCGTATTTGTTCTCTAGAATCGAGGTGAAAAAACACAATTATTTAATTGACGAAGTTGAATACCCTGGTGTTACTAGTACCGTGAAGAGCACTGTCTCGTACAGTGGCTCAGAAAGTAGGGCGCTTGCAAACAATGGCTTTGTATCACAGTGCAACGCAGATAGAAATACATTCTACGTATGCGGGAATCTTTCACATTTAGGGTTGGGATTTTTCGAGGATGTTAAAATACCGCTTTATAAAGGAGGATTCGTAATTACCTTTATCAGAGATGGTGACGCTAACACCATTTACAGATGGAAAACAAAAAAAGCTGATGGGAGTTACGACGATGCCACCCTACCAGAAGAAGGACAGGTGCTTATCACAGAGTTTATGATTCGGGTCCCTATGATTGAATTCAAACCTATGGCTAAAATAGAGTTGGTGAAAGAATTGTCCGACCTGCAAAATATACAGTTCCATTTCAGGAGCTGGCAGTGCATACAAAACCTGAAATCAACGGAAATACGTTTACATTTGATGTAACCAATATCTTTAGAAACATCCGAAATCCTACGTTTGTGATGGTAGCTTTCCAATCTGAAACTGGCTCACAGTTGCAGGATGCTTCGCTGTTTGATTCAGCCAATGTTAAAAATATTAAGGTGAAGATCAATGAGAACGTTTACCCTGAAGAAATGGAAAACTTGGATATCGCGGCAGGTAACTACGCTCTTGTCTACGAAATGTATAAGGATTTTAAAAATGTCTATCAAAATAATAATGATGTGCTTTACAACCCGCATAATTTTGTAACCGGAAAATGCGTTTACGTGATTGACACAAGTAAACAAACGGAAAATATTTCGAATTCGAAATCTAATATTATAATTACCGCGGATTTTGCACCCTCAGCAGGAACAAATCTATATGTAGTTCTCGTATCTCACACTACCTTAGATTATGATCTCTTCAATAACATAATCAAGGAAAATAATATGTAAGTCTGTTGTTACCAAAAATAGTTTTTTCCGATCGCGAGTTGGGCTAGAACACCCCCTGGCAAGGGGCACCTTTTTTTTTTTTTTTTTTTTTTTTTTTTTTTTTTTTTTTTTTTGTTAGTTTCAGAACAGACATTGATTCTCGTGAAATAATCATGTTAGCCAGTTGTTACCAAAATTGTTTTTTCCGATCGCGAGTTGGGCTAGAACACCCCCTGGCAAGGGCACCTTTTTTGAGGATCGGGCCAGAAGCCCCAATTTGTATACTACTATAGGTACGCATTGAAGTCGCTGCTGTGCCCATCTGTAGACACAAACGTACTTCTGTATCTTTCTACTGACTTTTTCTTCGCAAATATACACACCCATACTGCCGTGCTAAGCCAGAAAGTCGTATAGTGAAATTTGACCAAATTGAGTTATTGGTACCCGGGGGTTTATGGGGTCGATTTCTATCGATTTTCGAAGTTTCAGAGTCGTATCTCGACTAGAAATGCCTCAAACAAGCCTCCCGATTTTTGCGTTAAGGCATGTTAACTTGATTATGCTAAGCAACTAGTCGTATCAGAGCGAATCAGAAGAAGAAAACTCGTATCTTGACACAGTTACGAGAATCGGCCTTAGTATTTCGACGATACGACTTCTTGCATTCTGATTCGACATGATACGACTTTTTGCCTCTGAAAACTCAGCATTTAGTGGTGACTTTAGGAACCTTCTCACTGTTACCTATCCAAATACTGCCTTGCTAAGCCAGAAAGTCGTATCTTGGCTTCACCCTACTTTCGGGAAAACGACCTAATAGGTTTCGTGGTGAAATAACTCTTTCACGGGATTATTTTTCCTCCTTTTACCGCAACTAATAGTTTTTCTTACCGGAAATTAGTTGCTGAATCGATTATTGAGATCAAAATTAAACATTTTTTAGTGTATATTGTCAAAAAAAACTGTAACGGAATACGGTGAATTCATTGTAACGGCCATAACTTCTACATTTCTCATCCGAATTCAATGAAATTTTCAGGAATGTTACAGATTAGTATTTAGATGGTCCCCTATGAAAATCACCGCCTTTGGACTGATAGTAGCCACTGCGTATGCGCAAACGTGAATTTCCTTGTAACGGCCATAACTTCTTCATTTTCCATCCGATTTCAATGAAATTTTCAGGGATGTTACAGATTAGTATTTAGATGGTCCCCTATGAAAATCACCACCTTCGGACTGATAGTAGCACTGCGTATGCGCAAACGTGAATTTCCTTGTAACGGCCATAACTTCTACATTTCTCATCCGAATTCTATGAAATTTTCAGGGATGTTACAGATTAGTATTTAGATGGTCCCCTATGAAAATCACCACCTTCGGACTGATAGTAGCCACTGCGCTTGCGCAAACGTGAATTCAAGATCGAGATACGACTTCAAGGCTTAGTATATCAGACCTAAATGTAAGTAAAATAAGAATAGAAAAATGTTATACAGTTTTTTGACAATATACACTTAAAAATGTTTAATTTTGACCTCAGAAATCGATTCAGCAACTAATTTCCTATAAGAAAAACTTTTAGTTGTGGTAAAAGGAGGAAAATAAATCCCGTGAAAGAGTTATTTCATCACGAAACCTATTAGGTCGTTTTCCCGAAGTTGGGTGAAGCCAAGATACGACTTTCTGACTAGCACGGCAGCATACTACAGACATGCTTCCACACTCTGTTCGTTTAAAGTTGTGTGTGGGTGTGGGAGAATTTGAACCTCAATTTGGTAACAAAGCTTCTGAAGGTAAATTGCTACATTACAATATGTCCATCGATGTAATGAACAATCAAAATACACAGTATTTATTCATTTACCTTTATATCAGTTCCCTTACAAGTTTTGGATCTGTTTCCCTTCGACCCCAGGAATTTTGGACAACCCTAAAGGGTCCAAATTTCAAAAATAGGCAAAAAAACGTATTTTTATGTTTTTTTGCGGATATTGACATCAACATCATTGTAATATGGTATATCCGGATTCAGCACGAAATTTCTGATATACCTAAGTAGGACAATTGGTATAAATAATCAAAACCTGCGTAGTACCTATTCGTTGTGCCCTAAAATGCAGTAGCCTAGTAGATAAGTACCTATCCTATTTGTTCGTACGAGTAGAAAATATATGGGCTCTTAACATCTTCAAAACATACCCTGCGCATACAGTATGTGGTGATGATACAGTGAAAATAAAAAAATTAAAAAAAAAGAAAATGCAGCAATATACCTACACGTGGGTGCTCTGTAAGTTCTACCCCAGGGCTCAGCCCGAAGTAAAGTGTTAGATGGTTCCGAGCTGAGTTCCTGCCCAGGGCTCAGCCAGAAATAATGTGTTAGATGGTTCCGAGCTGAGGTGTTTTTTTTTTTTTTTTAGTGGGTTTGAATCCCACATAACCTGAAGACTCACACCCTTCCAGGTATCTTACGAGATCAAACTCCACTTATGGATCTTAAATATTTTTCACCTGCCTGCCGAAAAAAATCTCTTCAAGTTCTGGGTGACAAAGGAAAGTATTTTTTGAGGTTTTTTTACATGTTTAACCAAGGGCGTTGATTGTAAGATTTTAATGATTTGTGCTATTTGCCACACCCACGAGGCTGACTATTCTCATACAGCTCATATTTTATTTAAAAATGAATTCCTCCTACAAATTTCACCAAAATCCAATTTTTTCGTAGTACGCTGACGTGTAGAAACGTTGAATTTGAGATATTTTACTGGAAAACCATGTTCTCATTTTTTAGGACTTCCCACAGTAAGACTTTGGCGCCTTATGCGATCGATCTGGGGTAAAGTTTGACAACACTCAACAGAAAAAAACGTCTGCGAAGTGGGTGTGGCACATAGCTTTCTCCTATCCTTAACACGATTATATAGATGATCCGATGCATAGTAGTTAATCTCGAAACACCAATCTCTAAGTACCTTTCACTACCCTCATAAGGACCATCTGCACGCTAATCTGGACAATTGTAGAAAATTTCATCAAATTCGGATGAAAAATGTAAATGTTATGGCTGTTACCAGGAATTCACGTTTGCGCATGCGCAGAGGCTTCTGTAAGTTTTAAGGCCTCGATTTTCATTGGGGACAACCTAATCCGCGTAATCCCTAAAAATGTCATCGAAATCGGGTAGAAAATGTGAAAGTTATGGCTGTTACAAGGAATTCACGTTTGCGCATGCGCAGTCGCTTCTATCAGTCCGGGGATGATGATTTTCATAGGGGACTATCTGCAACCCAATCCACATAATCCCTGAAAATGTCATCGAAATCAGGTAGAAAATGTGGAAGTTATGGCCGTTACAAGGAAATTCGCGTTTGCGCATGCGCAGTGGCTACTATCAGTCCGAAGGTGACGATTTTCATAGGGGACCGTCTACACACCAACCCGCACAATCCCTGAAAATTTCATAGAAATCGGACAATAACTTCGTATAGTTATGCGCGTTACATAACATAACATACATAACGTTACACATAACATAACATAACATACATAACGTTACATAACAAGGAATTCATGACAGACACACAGACACTGAACCAAAATTGTTCAGAAAGGTCTAAAACACAAAAAGCGAGTGAAAATTTTGATTTTGGAGAACTTTTTTTTCGTCCTTGAAAAGTGAAAACGAAGCTTCCGCTACCTTGGTAGACTCGGAAGCAAAAATAACCTCACTTTAATCCGTTTTAGACCATTCTGAATCCAAATCCGTGAAAAAACCATTGGTGTATGTCTGTGTGAGTGTGTGTGTGTGTGTGACAAAATCTTGTGTACTCTGCCCAAGCCTCAATTTCCAACCGATTTTTGTGGTTCATTTTGGTTTATTATTTTCAATAATAAGCCTTTGGAATCGAGCAAGAAAATAAAATTTTAACAAGCCACAGTCACTCATGTATTTCAGTTATTTTCTTCATTAAAAGTTTAAAATTCACCATCAAACTATTTCAAATATTTTTAACAACAGCAAAGAGTTACTTAGGGTAAAAGCACCAATTGTTGGCACTTCAATTTTTAAATGTAAAAATAAGCCATTGGGCCACTGCAGGTACTCGGAATTGGCGACATTCTGTTGATAAGAATATAGATATTGAGGTTGGCCTGCTCCACTAATTATATTACACGATATAACTCGAGTGGCTGAAATTGAAGCTGATGACTGCTGTATCAGTCTCTAGCAACGCGATCCTTGTGCCGCAGGTTAGTGAATCAACAAGACTGTTGAAGTAAAATTTTGAGAGTTAAATTATCATTTCACATCGTCTGCTCTGTGAATAACATGAGAAAGAATGTGTAAGCATTAAAACCCCAAATGTAAATAGGAAAACATGGTTAAATTCGGTGTCATCATTAGGGTCTCATGAAATAGTTGTGTGTCCTAATGTTGACACCGGTGTCAACATTAGGGGAACTGTTAATTTGGTTGCTAAGGTGATAATTTGGATTTGAATATTTTTTAGGGTATCGGTTTCTAATGTTGTCATCACTTTTTTCAATATTTAAATGGGTGTCAACATTAGAAACTGCAGATGTCAACATATGGAATTCTTGAGGACAAATGTGTCAACATTAGGGGCAAAAAACCATGTTAAAAAAAATTCGTTTGTGATAATATTAAAAAAATATTTTGGTAAGTCCAATACGTGCAAGCAGTTCACTAGGAACTCACAATTCACAATGTTCCATTTTCTTGAACGCTTTTGTAGAACGCATAATTCAATGATTTTTCTTTCTAATAGTGTCAGCTATTGGTGATTTTACCTTAACGCATAAAATGTACTTACACACTCAAGAAGCTCGCACACCCAACTCCATATTCACACTTTTACACGCAACTACCGATAAACTGATTTTCCATTTCTTATCACTCTTAAATTCCAAGCCCGAGATTTTGCATGGAGAAGAGATGTGGGCCAAGGAGGTAATCACTGCAATATATTACACAAAGGTTTATTATGTTTCTGTTACATCACTCGTCTTCAAAGAACACAGCTTAGCTTAGCCATTGCCACTACCTACCTTCCATATGTTCGCTTCACGATCAAGTTTATTTTGATGAAATGAACGCTTCACACGCAATTTGAAGAAATAGGGAGTTGAAGGTGCCTTCATTGGGAAACATTAAATGTTTCCCAATCAAACATTTAATTAACATTTGATCAGGATCAAATTTTGATCCTGAATGCTAAGGACGCAATACTGAGTTTAACTCGAAGAAACGAACAACGATCGCATTTCGGTCAGCTAAAATGTGAACGGAGATTAGGCCTCTTTTACGATTCACACTCCTGTTTCTGATTTATGGTATGTCGAACCCTCAAGTTCTCAAAGGGAGCGAACGGTTTGTCCTACAGAGCTCTGGGTGGCCTCATTCGATTCTGACAATTCAATACTATTTTAAATTGAAAAAAACAATACCTTTATATCCGAAGGTTTGAGCTAGGGCGTTTTGAAAAATTCACCCCTTATTTTCCAGCCATCAGAAGTTGCTGACTTCAACCAAATTTCCCCAAAATCGGTCCATGGTAACTAAGGAAAATGACGCGTACGGCGGACGGACGGCCAAATTTTTATTCGATTTTTGGATTCTACGAACCTTGAAAAGTAAACCATCAAATTTTGAGGGGGTGTTGAACATTTTTGTCATGGTCGGTTCCAAAGGTTCAACATTGAAAATAATAAACCAAAATCGGATTAGAAGTTCCCACGGTTTTCTAACTCGCTTCATAAATTTGAATATCGAAAATCGTGGTTGTGTAATGGTGAATTTTCGTGAACACTACGGTGACCGAGCAAGGTTATTACTTAATTTGATTTTAAAATTCGCCACTACAATGCCCCTGCACTTATACTAGGAGTATCCAAATTTCACTTACCGTGATTTCTATGAGCAGCGGAACGAGTCAGCAGAAAACGACGAAGATGGTGTTGAATAGGTATCCCTTTGGGGATTACCGAAAAATGCCTATCTTTGTCCAACTTGAGATTTAGTAAGTATTTTTCCTTTAAGACTTCTTTTACCTTTTCCGTTATTGTGTAATAATTTGTACTTTTTGTATTTAATAACTTTTCTTTCTATTTCAGGTTCTTCGAGATCTCAGCAAGTCTAAGGTAAGTACTTTCAAGTTCTGTTTCTACGTTAATGACTCTACTTTGGTTCTCACTACGATTCGCAAGGTAAGTATTCTCAGGTAAGTACCTCTTATGATTCTATTCTGCACCAGGAAATTGATCGGGGAATGTACCAATGATAACCACAAGGTAAGTAAACAAAATGAATCCTGTATAATTTTCAGGTAAGTATTTAAAGACAAGAAAAATAGTAATAATAAAGGAACAATGTAACTCGGGACTAAGATACCCTTTCTAATAATGATATTATATTGACTTTAACTACCGAGGGCCCTGATGGGGATAACCTCCAAGATTACAATCCACGTGGTGTTTCGGAACTAAAAAGAGAGGGAAGGTGAACATTCGCACGTGGTGTTACGGAACATGAACTTGAGCATATGATGTTACGGAACAGGAAAATCTAACACGTGGTGTTTCGTAACATGAAAGATAACGAGTCCTTTGGACGAAAGAAAATCACTAAAATCAATTACCTAGGAGGAACAATTTAAGAAAGAGAATTTTACAAGCGTTTAGATTTACCAGTACTGGGTTTTTGAGAGAGAATCCGTTGGGCTTGGTCCGTTTTGAGATGCTAGGGTCGGCCGTTGGTTACTTGAATCTTCAGGAGGGCGCAATCGTACACTGATAGTTTCAGCAGTTAACTTCAGGCTTCCAAATGTCCAATTTACTGATGTCACACAGACTTTTCCACACAGAGTTTCCACACAGAATTTCCACACAGAGTTTCCACACAGACTTTGTCACACAGACGTTCACACAGAGATGGGGTGAGTGGCTCGATCAAGACACGACTGAGGGGTGGGCGGTCGTTCTCCCCCAGCCGTGTCCTCCCCCTCCGGATCCTTCCCCCACCCGTTCACTTCCTGGTGCTGACCCGTCCGGTGCTGCCGCCTGGTGGCGCGCTCCCGACCTCCACCTCCATGCTTTCGGTCTCGCATGGAGGATTCCGCCAAATTTTCAACTTGGGGATCGCCGGTGGTGGAAGCCCCTGTGACGGCTCGTCACAGTTGTACGTTATCCCATATCGTCGTGTCCACATCAACACCGCGTAACTAATTTTTTTTCGATTTCGAGATATCGATATTGACGGATTCAGCGAAAAATTCCGAATTGAATGGTAGGTATCGAAGAAGTACAGAAATTTGTCACTATAAACGCTAAAATCGCCAATAATCTAGTTGAGCGTATCTCATTCTGTCCACCAACACAGCGTATCACAGGAGGTTTGCATCTGAACTTCAAGAGGGAATGCACTCGTCCATTTGGTGAGTTGAATTGTAGTATGTTTTTGGTATGTTTCGACCATAATTTTCGTTTGAATGGTTGCATTAGAGTATTATTGGGTCATTGGGCGTTCAGTTATACCCACACAAAGCCAGCTACAAGGGAAAAACTTGAGATTTTGTTGACCACCAGGACCATTTTTGGCGATGGACTCCTTCCCACGACTCGGCTGCAAATAAAGTTAGGGCCGGTTTATCAGTCACTTTTTACCACCCGGTAAAGCAGATTTATCCGACGGTCATCGGGTAACTCAATCGCTCGCGTTTATCAGTCCCCAGATAGCCGTTATTCGTAGTTTAAAGTTAACTGGTCGTCCGAGGACCGGATAAAAAGTTACGGGGGGGTAACTCGATTTATGCAAGGCTTTTTAACCTCAAAGAGAGTCACTTCTCGTGTTTTTGTTTCCCAGAACGTTCGTTTTTGCAAATTGCGTTGTTGATTGTTAGTCAATTATGCTACAATCGAAAATGGATGTGTGGGGCTCTTTTTCAGACAGCAGCGACGAAGATGTGTGTTTTTGGTCGAATTCCTGCAGTGGGGAAGAAGGCGGAAGGAAGAAAGGCGGCAACATAGTTTGATCACGGATTGACCATTTGGAGAAGTGGGACGATTGCGATTTTTTGATGAGATTTTGATTGGATAAAAGTATAAAAAACCATGTTGGTGTCTGTCGGCGACTTTAGTGGCGTCAGTAAAAGCTCTGCCTGTAAAATTGTCAAGCAGGTGTCCCTGGGAACTGCCGGGCTATCCGCCCAATTTATCAGAATACCAGCAACCAAGGAAGTAGGTATTATTTCAATCTCGGATGGAATTTTATTTAAAAAACAAAAAAGCCAGGTTTCCTGGAGCTGTAGGTGCTATGGACTGCACGCATGTAAAAATTCATTCGCCAGGAGGGTCACACGCCGAAAATTTTCGAAATAGAAAAGGGTACCTACTTCTTTATTATCGTACGAACTATTTCGTCTGCAAATTTGAAAATTCTTGACATAAAGGCTCGGTGGACGGGGATCTTGTCATGAACAGACAATTTTCAACAAAGAACAATAGTTACTGCCGTACCAAGAAAGAAATAAGTACCGAGATCTAGAAAAGAAAACACCAAAACAAAGCATATTGCTTCATGCTCTTCTAATTTATTCTTTTTTCTGATGCAAAACACACTGCGAAAACGATTTTTTTATGTGGAGGAAGCTCGATTTCATTACATGGAAGAAGTACTTCTTCCATGCATAATCGATTATTCGGCCTAACAGACAGTTAATTTTACCAGCCAGTTAATAGTTACCCGGGTGTAAATTTCGCACTGATAAACGGCACTTTTATAGTATCCATAAGTTATACCACCGTTAAAGTTAACAGGGGGATACGTAAACCCCCGTTAACTTTGGTGACTGATAAACCGACCCTTAGACAAGTGGAATGACCTTCAAGATTTGAAGCCTTTTATTCCAGCTGACTGCCACTATTTCTACGATAATCTACCTACCTAATAATGCAGCTAGTCAAAGAGCTATCAAGATCCAAAAAGAAAACCGATTACCTAATTAATAAGACTGAACTACCTACTCTTAATTTACTATGTTTCTAATATTCTTTGGAATAAGTTTTTTTCTCGTCGTGGTAGTGCTCTTCTTTTTGAGCAATTTCTTCCAAAACAATACTGGAACTATTTTCTCAAACAAGAGTTGTACAATGTGTAAGAGTAGTTCTACCCTCATTGGAAATAATATTATCCTTTGTTCGAGTTCATTCTAGTTTCATTTTTCTTCGTTCTGATTTTTAAAAATTGTTGCTCAAGAGTTCGGATAATTTTTTGCAACTTGTTTGCATAAATCACAAGTGCCTACGAAAACTGTTGTTTATCGTTATGTTGTAGGGTTCCTACGGTACGAAGAGAGTTTATGTAGTTACCAATTTTGGTCAATCATTTTTAAGACTTCAAGTGCAATTAAAATGTGAGAATTATTAATATTACTCTGCAAGAGTTGTATTTTTTATTCGTATTTCCTATTTAGCAGCCGAAAGGTGTTATCCAACATCGATTCTTCGGAAAATTATAATAAATTGTCCGAAAAAATGCGATAACATCATCGAGAAAAAACCTTGGTACCATAACAGAATTACAAGTAACAGCACGTATCTACAGCCACTCTGGACGAAACCCAACGTATCAACCACAGTTTCTCTAATTTGGATATTTTTACGTAACCAAGCCCTGATTCCGGTAGAGAGCCTTTCATGCCCATGAAATCCAATGGCTTATGAAGTCCGACCCCTCGAGTTGGGGGAAAAATCATTTAAAACACGTTTTTTGGCTCTCTTGAAAAGTTGCAGAAAGTGAGTTACGCGGTGTTGCTGTGGACGCAGCGATATGTCACATAGTCACCTCGTTTTACGGTATATTTTCGAAACGTTTCTAGTTGGTAGTTCTAGAGCTTCTTTTCCAGCTGGAGGCTGTGGGGTGTTAGTGCTGTAGTAAACGTAACCATTGATTTTCATACCTAACAAATTTTACAACTATGGTTTTGTGTTTTAAATTAAAATATTTATTTTTACATTAATTTTTTATTTATTAATTCATTTGTCGAATCACAAATCGGAAATCGAGATTTATGATGGTTCAGGTTACAAGTTGTAATCCATAACTCATAGTAGGCCTTTCAAGGCCCAAATTTAAAATTAGCTTCTATCATTCTCATTAAATATTTTCCATAAAAGAGATTCCCTGGGGAGAATTTCGTCTTTACAAAAGTTCGATTATGAAAAACAATTAGTGTATATCGTTGTTTCATCTCTACTCTATGGGCATGATCATCCAGTAGTAATGTTAACGAGGAAGAGGGAGGTGGCTGACTACCTGCCGTTCTCGCCTTTGATAATTGAAAAGCCCCTACTTCAAAGCATTTTCACGGTTGTTTTAACATCCTTGCACACATTTATTTACTCGTATTGTATTTATGTGTTTCTCTCGTGTATTTATGTTTCTGGACCTTTCCGACACATTCGCCACTCCATAAAGTGAGCTAATTCGGGACCTGCGCAATCAAAACCGATCGGCTATGAAAATAATAGGTAAAATCGACATAACGTAAATCAAATAATGTTAAATGCAATTTAATTTTTCACTTACTATGTGATCCTAATTGTAAGTGGGTAGCAAATCAAAAATCTAGAGTTAGTCTAGTCGATACTAAAGTAAGACTAGTAGATTGACCCAACAAATTACTCTACGTCTAACAGATTGGGAATGGGGTCCACTGAATGATTCAATGCTCCTAAAAAATGACGAAATGTGTATGAAATAAAGTACTAGGGGTGTTAAAACAATTTTTTTCTTGGTCGATTCCAAAGGTTCATTGAAAATTATAAACCAAAATTCGGGTATTGCATTGGCCTCAAATTTGTAGAAAAATATTTTCGAAACGTTTCTCTATAGAAATCCGTTTAGGGGCATTCCTAGATTTTACCATTTTTAAAACCAAAAATTGATCAAATTTCAAAAATTTGCTTTACAAAATCACTAAAAATAGCCATAAAGATTAAATATTTTAAATGGAAGCAAATTTCTGTGTAGAGAAAGTTTATAGGCCATAAATTGAACAATTTTAAATTAAAGTACGCAAAAAAGTTATCAAAACATTGAAAAATGTGATCAGAAATTGCTTAAAAATGTCTTATATAAGTAATACCAAAAATCTCAAAATTCATAATGAGTGGATAAGTTCGTGGGCTGTAAACAGGATTGTTTCACATTTTCATGCGCAAATGTGTCCTCACATAGCATAAAAGGGCTCTAAACCCACTAAAAACGTCGGAAAATGGCTAAAAATTCAAAATTTGTTTATTAATAAAGTTTTAAACTGTCTAGGTTGACATTTTGAGTCATTTCAACGAAAACCAATTTAAAGTAATTATAAATGCTTGCATACGAGTCTGCAACACATTGGGACATTTTCATGTCAACCACTACACAACAAGGTAGTGAAGTAAGGTTGTTAGTTCATGTACCCAAGCATCAAAACAGTTGATTGTGGTCTACGCAACACAGTGTTTATTGGTCGCGTGAGCAAGTTTTCGTGACGATTTTTCAGTTTATGTGCCAAAGCAAAGACATGAAAATGTCAAAAAATTCGCTCATGCGGTCGTGCTGCACGACTTTGAATTTTCATTACAATATTTTTTCTCATCGATTCATTTTCGTTAACAAAAACGAGTAAAGTTCACATGTAGGTTTGGCAGACAAAGTTCTTCAAACTAATATTTCGATTTTTAGTGATTTTTTAGACTTCTTGCCACTTTTATTGATTTTGCCGTCCACGTACCGTGCGTGGCACTCCACCAATAATCATTCTCAATCTTCTTGATGTGGCCCACTTAGGATTTCCAGTCATATTCCACAGCTTCCAATGTAAATTCCTGAAGGCGTTCAAGTGACAAATCACCACCCGTATTCCTTCCCTTTATGAATATCATTCTTCATTTTCACCCAAGCCTACCTAGTGGAAAGTCAGGTAAAGGATTTGAGCGGAAGTGAACGAAAATGGGATTTCCCTGGACGAGTGACAAGCTCGGAGGAGGTTGAACGTTTTTTTTTTGTAATACCTAGTTTTCCTAGCGATGGCCGATGGATTATCTTTGAAATGAAAACTTATATTACAAAGACCTTGCGCTTATGGACTAGTATGGTCTCTAGTGCACTTACCGTGTTTCGGATCAATGGGTTGCAGTTGGTAGCGGAAGGCGTCGATATTCGTTGACTAGGTGGTTCCCTTTGGAAACACCGAAAAACAATATCCTTCGTCTGAAGTTAACCAGGTAAGTATGATTTGATTCTTTATTGCGTTATTGTGTATAATTTGCTTTGTTGATCAACTTTAACTCTTTTCCTTTATTTCAGGTTCTTCAAGACTCAGGTGTGCTCCGGGGTAAGTGGAATAGGGTTTTTGGATAATTCGTTTTGTACTGTTCATATATTTCAGTAGAAACCTTCAAACGCGCTGAAATTCTTACCAGAACTTGGGATAACTATCCCCTTCAACATGTAAAAACCATTTTCCGGTACGACCATTATTAAGGAAGTTATTGTCAAATTTAAGTGCTCTGGGGTTGTAGTCCACTTACCCCAGGATTTACGAAATTTAGGGGCAAGTGGATCACAGCATTTAATTGACGTTATTTGCACTTTTAACCTATGATATGGGTGGGAATGATAGATACACGACACAATATAATAAAGTAAGACTGTTTTATTATTTACTCTTGTTTTTTCATTAATTTTAGAATTTTTTTCACCTCTCAAATCACCCACAGCCAAGATTCTAAATTGCTAAAATCACAGAACAATCTCAGTCTTAAAGAAAATATTAATTAACGTCATGCTTAGCTTGGCTACTCTATTGCTTTGTTTATAAATGTCTAATCAGTCTGATAGGTAGGAACTATTGAAAAAATAATCCATTACAAACTAGAGACTCGAGTAAAAATCACATATTCAGCCATGAACTAGTTATGAAAGACAAAATAAAATTAACATAATATCACGTAACTCAACGTTACCTACTCAATTTTAAGACCATCAAATGATACTTCAAATCGGAATTTCCCCCTTTTATCAACATTGGGCGGAGGTAAAAACCGCAATATTTCTTTTTCGCTCACCATTGATATGTCCTCAGCTTGTGGCCAGCAGAACACCTCAACACCTCTCTTTTTTCTCGCGAACCGTACCTCTAGACAAGGATCAATCCCACTTATTTGGCCAACATACATTTTATTTCCCTTTTTCAACGGGAATTTAACAAGAACCCAGTCATTTAGAGCAGGTCGTCGATTCTGGACAGATGCCAGGAAAATTGTCTCTGCTTCAACATCTTGTATTTCCTGCTCGATGTTAAAATCATCGTCTGAACTCTCAGGATTGAAATCATCTTCTTCACTTTCCTCATTTCCATATTCTGCTTTACTTCCCTGCTTCTTGCTCTTTACTTTCCGTTGCTTGTTCTTAGATTGGTCTTTCTTTTTATCGTTATTATTCTCATCCACATTTTTCTTCTTCCCAGATGACTTT
Source organism: Apolygus lucorum (assembly GCA_009739505.2). NCBI lineage: Eukaryota > Metazoa > Arthropoda > Insecta > Hemiptera > Miridae > Apolygus > Apolygus lucorum. The sequence continues at coordinate 497,975 of CM019182.2, forward strand.
TTTTTCAGTTTATTTTCTCTCTCATTCTCTTCCTCAATTTTCCTTGCTATGACTTCTTTTGAAGTGATTACTTCTGCTCCTACACAAATCCTCCTTCGTCCTGATTTGACTGACACAGTCTGCTTGAGTTTTTCCAGCAACAGGTGTTCAAATGAGACAGTTCCTCCATGCAATGATTCACCAGAAGAGGGAAGATTGATCGATTGTGATAGGTCAGCATGTTGAAGTGTCAAGGCCGAAGTCAGGGAAGGAGGAGAGAGATTCTTGCTCACGAATCCTCTTGAAGTAGATGGTTCTGGTGAGGGTTCAAATAGTGGTGGTTGTTGAGGAGTTAAGGCTTCTGAAGGCGATTGGAGAAGACCTGGAGAGCTCAGGGACAGAGAGGAGAGGTTCTCACTCACAAATCCTCTTGAAGTAGATGGTTCTGGTGAGGGCTCAAACAGTCCTGGAACATGCTCTGATGGATTCAATTCTTCCAGATCATAAGGAAATGTTGCTGGGAATGGGTCACTGAAATGATCCATTCCAGCATCTGACAGCAGTTGGCTATTCCTGGGAGTTGTAGATTCCCCTGGTGCGAGCTGCAAATTTGCTACAGTTGATTGAGATAACTTCCATCTCTTCAATGCTGATGGATCGTACTTGTCATCTCGAATCACGTTACTATTGAAGGGAAATATCCCACATTTCCGGAATCCACTTTCAATGTTCCGCGTAGGAGCATTCTTCCAGACATCAGACACCAGCTTCGAAAAAGTATCCTTGGGCAATTTTTGTCCATAATGGTTCCTCTGCCATATGATCAATTTTTGGTCCCAATCTTGCTTCAAAGGAGCAAATACGGCCACATCCATGGGCTGCAGAAGGTGGGAGGTATGGGGAGGCATTTTCAGGATCACAATGTTTTCTTCAACCGCTTTAGCAATTATATCCAAACTTACATGAGTTGAATGTCCATCTAGTATAAGGACAACAGGTCGATGGGGACCAATATGTTTTATAAAACTATTGGAGAACCAATTGGAGAAAATTTCACTCTCCATCCAGCCATTTTGGGAAGCAGCATATGTCGTTCCTGGAAACTCGGATCCAGAATTATCCACCCACTTATCCCATAAATTTTTCCCTTTGAAAATAATAAGTGGTGGCAATTTTTCACCCGCTGCATTACCTCCAAATAGGACGGTGGTATTGTCCCGACCAGGTCCACTGGTGGTCCTATGGCTGGGGACGTTAATTTCCCCCACTACCTTTACTCTAACTGGGTCAGATGAGAAGGATGTTTCGTCAACATTATATATTTGATTAGGTGGTAGCCTGTTTGTGACACTCTGCAACATGTCGAAGTATTCCTTGATCATGAATGGATCTACTGCCTTCTTTCTCTTCACCTCAACAGGTTCAGGTTTCTTCAAACTTAACCTATGGCGCTTGCAGAATCCATTGAAAAAATCATCTCCAGGAATCCCATTCTTGAAAGGAGTGATTATCCCATTTCCATTGATGTAGTGGCCAATGGTTTCCAAAAATTCCTTCTTGGATAATCCAAATCCCCACTTATTCATACATTTAACACTTTCAGCGATTTTACCCTCAATTTCTTCACTTAAAACAGTACTTCTACCTCCTGTCTTACTTTTTTGACCTCTCTGTTTATTGTATCGTTTGAAAAGAGTGGGGTATGGGATATGAAACACTCTGGCAGCAGCAGCCAACGTCAACAATCCGCGCCTCACAGCACTTCTTGCTTTCTCCATGTCCTCCTGAGAGTAGCTGGGTGGTGGTTTCTTCCTTTGGTAGTGCCTGACCATTTTTCTGAATGATAAAACAATGAAAAACGATGTGTAAACAACATAATTCAGGATGTAGAATGTAAACATGGGGCAAGTGGATCAGGCTGTTTCACTATGATCCACTTACCCCAAGGAGTTGAAATAATGGGGTAAGTGTATCAAACACATCATCTCTCAGAAAATAATTAAAACACGTAGAACAACAATTGGTACACTCAATTTGAACTTATAACAAGTACTTACCACAAAAATATTTGAAGAAATGCAGCTCTGGGTATAGTTATGAAGCCTACCAAAAATTGTTATCAAACTTGTGATAGCAATTCGAGAAAGGTGTCTTGGGAAAATTGCAACAGCTAACCCCAGAAACATCAGCTGTGAGTGCCATGACGTGTAGACATTGTGGGATAGTTGAATGAAGTGACTACAGCATTTAGGCTCGTATCCTATCTTTTTTGTTGTTGTAGATACAGATTATTCCACTTACCCCAAAAATCCACTTACCCCGGAGCACCCTAAGTGAATTTATGTTCTGCAATATATGAGTGACTCTACTTCTACTTCAATCAAGGTAGGTTATTCAGGTAGTAAGTATTTTATTAATTGATGTAATTTCTGATTCTACTACGCTCCAGGAAACTGCTCAGGTAAGTATTCAAAAGTCAGAACGCCAGTTCAGGAACAAAAAGGTAAGAATCTCTATTTAAACGAAAATACTTCAACATTCAATAAATGGCATAAAAAGCAACGTAATCTTAATGACTTTAACTTCAATTTATCAAGGTAAGTAAATAAAGATAGGTCCCTGATGGGGTTAACCTATGTCTGTCCACGTGGTGGGTTGTTACGAAACACCACGAGATCGATAACAAGAACACTGTGTTACGAAACACCACGAGATTGAGAACATCAACTAAAGTCCCTTTTGGACATCAAAATACAAGGAAATATATACCTAGGAGGAACTCCAAAGAAACAATTAATACAAATGAAAGCAAGTTTACCGGTTTTGACTAATATGAGAGAGAGACTTCGTGGGGATGGTCCACTTGGAATGCGGCGGTCGTCCAGAATCTTCGTGGAGTACTTGGGAGGGCGCAATCGTACACCAATGTATCCAGGCTCGACGATCTGGTTGCAAGTTATCAAATGGTGACTCTAAATTGACTTCACTGTTATAAAACTGTCCTTTTCACTTCTACTGACTAACAGCTTGCTACTGACTAACAAGCTTGCTTGTGGGTGAGCGCTCGATCAAGACACGACTGAGGCCTCAACATGGCGTTGCCCCAGCCGTGTCCCCCCCCACGCGACCTTCCCCCACCTCGCTACTTTTCCGCACTGGCCTGGGTGGTGCTGCTGCCTGGTAGCGGCCGCGGTCCCTCCACCTCCATGTGGTCCTCTGTGCGTGGAAGGCTCCTTTTCAATATCAACTTCGGAATGGAGTTGGTGGAGCTCTTTGGTGATGGCCCACCACATTTTCAGTTTAGGATTCGGTAGGGTACTCGCGTTCATTCATATCATCGGTGGACAGTACCTATTGTTGTCTGAATGGTAGTGAGGATTCATATAGGTAATGTGGTTGGAAAGTTATAGGAGACCGTTTTTCAACAAACTGAAGATGAAAATAGGAAAACTACTGGTTGGAAAAACGAGCTATCCGCAGCCTTCAGTGGCTTGTGGTTAAAAATCAAATCGCATGGTTTCGATCCGTCCTTAGTCATAGCTAATTGTTGTACACCTAAATTTTTTAAATTTTGGAGTAGGAATTTCTGAAATTTTTTTTTCGTCTTCCCAAAAATTGTGAAAAATGCAGAGAGCTCGTTTTTTGAGCAACGCCCTCAAATTACGAACAGTGATTATCCGTATGTATTAGCCGAAGAGATAGGAAGTCAAACCGGGACCGGATGTGAGACCTTGGTTGGTATCTCATCAACCGAACTGCCCTCTTATCTATCCTGTACTCAAGTATTCACTTTTCTAAGAAGATAAAATTTATCTTATTCATATTTAATATGAATTTTATTTATGTATTTCAATTTCCGCACTTTTTTATGATTTTAATATGAACTTGAAAAATGGGGAATTTGCCTCACATGTTTTTTTTTTTTCGAATGAGGGTTTATTTTTATGGAATAAAACCATAGTAAGCTGCTCGAAAACGCATCCAAAAAATTTAGAGAATTTAGGGAAGATGGAAATTTTAAATGTGGTGGCAATGTGTACGAGGCAGCCATGTTTGAAACGTAACAGATATTCTACCAATCTCACTTCAAAGGAGGTTCTGTGGCACTTACCACAGAAGCGGAACATACACGAACTTTTAGCTTCCAAGTAGTGCGCACAAGAGTGCGCCGCGAACTGGCAGGAAGAACCCAGACACAAAAGTGACCAAAAGAAACAATATTACTCACTTTTTACAATACGATTCTACCTACTAGTTTATCAAGCATTATTAGTCTTCATCTTCTCTTATTTAGTTTCAAGATTTGAATCACATTATTCAAATAGCCATTTCACTGGATCGTTTTGTGTGGCGGTGCTGGAACTCTGTCTGTTGTCGGAGTTGTTTTTGCGTCGTTTTTTTTTTTTTTCGTATGACGTCAACAATATTCCTCGATTTTCGCGGTGTTTTGTAACAGAGGTTCACTTGTTTAGTCATTTTCTCATACGGTAATTTTTTCCCCTTGGTTATTCCTAGTGTTAAACGTTATTCTAGGGCCCTATTATAGGATTTGACTTGAAATTCCAGAATCTAAAATTGAGGCGAATTCCCCATTGTGTATTAGGTAGGTACCTTACCTACCTACTCATTTTGCTTCCGAGTTTACCAAGGTAGCGGAAGCTTTGTTTTCTCTTTTCAAGGATGGAAAAAAAAGTTCTTCAAGATCAAAATTTTCACTCGCGTTTTGCGTTTCAGACCTTCCTGAACAATTTTCGTTCTGTGTCTGTGTGTCGGTCTGTCTGTGTGTCTGTCATGAAATCCTTGTAGCGGGCATAACTAAACGAAGTTATTGTCCGATTTCTATGAAATTTTCAGGGATTGTGCGGGTTGGTATGTACACGGTCCCCTAAGAAAATCATCATCCCCGGACTGATAGAAGCGACTGCGCATGCGCAAACGTGAATTTCCTTGTAACGGCCATAACTTCCACATTTTCTACCCGATTACGATGACATTATCAGGGATTATGCAGATTAGGTTGTAGATGGTCCCCAACGAAGATCATCACCCCCGGACTGATAGAAGCCGCTGCGCATGCGCAACGAGAATTCCTTGTAACCGCCATAACTTCCACATTTTCCATTCGATTTCAATGAAATTTTCAGAGATGTTGTTGTGATCAGCGACCTCTTCGCATTTCTGTCCATTCGCTTCCTTAGCTCAGTGGTAACGAGCTCCGACTCAGAAGTGTAAATATAGTTTAATCGGACGATAGGAGATCGATTCCCGGTCGAGGGAAGTTAATTTTTGATGATTCAACATTGTGGCGCAGTCATACCGGACACGAATAGTCTCCTTTAGCATTTCACAGATTAGTATTTAGATAGTCCCCTATGAAAATAACCACCTTCGGACTGATAGTAGCCACTGCGCATGCGCAAACGTGATTTTCCGGGGTTGTTGGGGTAGGGTAATAGAGGGTGTTTTTATCTCTTCGGAGCCCTTCTTATCCCTATCCAAGTCAAGGTCATGCGTCCCCGTCGCACAACCCAGGGCCCCCTGGGATAAATAGAGGTGGTCCTATTAGGTTTCCCTGATGGACCCCTCTTGAAGTTCCAGGGGTGGCTGAATGACCCTCTGGCGACTAGGGAGGGGACCCCTGTCAACGGGTTCCCTGACCCTTCATCTCAAGCGCCCCCCCCGTTATGGAACAAACAGTAAGAGAGCCTCATAACCCCCGCCAGCCCATTGGCTCGCGGGGTATTAGGGGAGGCGCTCAGAGGCGCCCCAGGCAGGGGCGTCGGCCATCCTCACCCTCCTCCTCTTCCTCGTCATCCCAACCCTCTTCCTCTTCCACTGCCTCTTTGAACCACCAGTGTGCCCATTGTGAGCGGGCATTCACTACCAGGTCCGGCCTTGGTCTCCACTGTCAGCCGGAAGCATCCTGTTGCTGCTAATGCTGCTATTGATATTGAACGAATACAGCACAGGTATGCTTCCGAGGAGTTGCGCAGGATGGCGGCAGATGAGGCGGTGGCTGTGCGCAATGGGGTACGTAATATTAATGTTTATCTGAATGAACGTTTTCCCACGCGCACAGTCATTGCCATCAAGAACATCCGCCTGAAGCCCCACTATAAGCAGCTTGTCCAGGAAGCTATCCTGGCAAATAGCAGTGGGGCTTCTCCCGCATCTCCTATTGCTGATGTGGAGCAGCAGCCTGCCATTCAGTATCCCTCCCCCGGGACCTCCGGTCTTCTTGCCGATCTGAAGACCGAAGTCTTGAGGCTCGGGGGGCAGGTAGGTCGTATTGAAGGCTATGAAAGCACCTACCTGCAGGATCTGGTGAGGCGGGCTGCTGAAGGGCTGGATAACCTGGAAGATGAGGTTGCAGCCTATTTAGGGAGAATCTTCCCGCGGGTTGGGGATGTGACCGTGACGCAGCACCAGGGGGGACCTCCTCCCAGAGTGGTGTTGCGTGGAGGTCGCAGAGCAGCTAAACAAGCGAGACGGCGGGAGTACCACCGGGTTCAGAGTTTGTGGAGGAAGCATCCGGCGCGTGTGGCTGCGGAGGTACTGGAGGAGCCTGGGGAAAATCAAGTTCAACCCCCTCTCCAGGAGTTTGTGGATTTCTGGGAGCCACTTCTGAGTGCTCCCAGTCACGACCCTGGGGAGTGTGTGGTTCCCCCAGTCTCCACCAGGGATTCCTTGCGCAGCATAATGTGCTCGCCGGTGCTGTCTGACGAGGCACACAAGTGCCGTGTCAAGAACTCCACTTCCGCTGGACCCGATGGTGTTTCTGCCCGACGCTGGAATAAAGCACCAAAAACGATTAAGCTGCTCATCCTCAACCTGCTCCTCCTTGCGGGAAGACCCCCGAAAGCGTTAACCCGTACCCGGACCGTGTTTATCCCCAAGAAAGGGGGAAGTGGGCCTGGAGGCTATCGACCGATCTCTGTGTCCTCGGTAGTCTTCCGCCACTTCCAAAAAGTACTGGCATCTCGCCTCCAGGTGGCTGGTGTCATTGGTGATGTCCAGAGAGCGTTCCGGTCAGCGGATGGCACAGCGGAGAACCTTACAGTTCTCCAAACTGTCATCTCGCTGGCCCGTATTAAACGCCGGCAATTACATCTCGCCGCTCTGGACGTCGCTAAGGCCTTTGACACAGTCAGTCACCTTGCCCTGACCGATTGCCTTCGTGGTGTCGGGGCCCCATCTCGGTTAATCGAGTATGTGGCCTGTCTGTACCAGGAAGGCGTGACGGTCCTCGAGGCAGGAGGTGAGGTATCAGGGGATATACGGATCGGGCGTGGGGTACGCCAGGGGGATCCCCTATCGCCACTCCTCTTCAACCTGGTCGTGGATACGGCCTTGGGTAAGCTGCCCACTGAAGTAGGGTTTGATCTCGCCCCTGGGGTGCGAGTAGGAGCATTGGCATTTGCCGATGATGTTATCCTACTCGCAGAAACCCGTGAGGGCTTGCAGATCGCCCTCAATGCATTTGCTAAGCAGCTAGCCAGGTGTGGACTTGTGGTTAACCCCGATAAGTGTGGGTCGGTCTCCTTGGTCCCGTCGGGTCGCCAGCATAAGGTGAAAGTTGTGGATGGGGGTTTTGTCGTAGGACAATCCCCCATTCCATCTCGATCCGTGCTGGAGGTTTGGCGGTACCTTGGAGTCGACTTCATGGGGGTGGCCACCATTACTACCAGCCGTGTGGACCTTGGTAGAGCGCTAGCTCGCGTTACCAAGGCTCCATTGAAGCCACAGCAGAAGCTGCGCCTCCTCCGCACGTACTTACTGCCAAAGCTAACCTATGGGTTAGTCTTTGGCAGGCTTACGGCGGGGAGGCTGCAACAATTAGATCGAGAAGTTCGCTCTGCTGTGCGCTCTTGGCTGAAGTTCCCTCCTGGTGTCCCAAGTGCCTATTTTCACGCACCGGTCAAATCCGGTGGGCTTGGCATTGTGTCTCTCTCGGCATGTATCCCTTCACTGCGCCGCCGGCGCCTGCTAGCCCTTCAGGGGTCGAGCTGGGAGGTCGCCCGTGCGGCTGCTGATCTTGATTTTGTCAGGCAGCAGTTAGCATGGTGCGACCGAGCAACACCATCTGCTCCAAAACCCAGTTCGTCTGCTGAGTTCGCTGCTGCGCTGCATGAATCGGTGGATGGTAAAGAACTCCGACAGTGCTCCGAAAGCCTTGTCTCATCCCAATGGGTAGATTGGGCTTCGGAGGGCATTGGGGCCCGCGACTACCGACACTTTCACGCCATCCGCGTGGCATCTTTGCCAACTGCGGTGCGGTGTTCGAGAGGTAGTCGCGGGACAACGCTACCCCTTTGCCGTGCCTGTCGGAGTGGAAATGAACACCTGTATCATGTGGTGCAGCAGTGTCCACGAACTCATGGGGGCCGCATCCTACGTCATGATGCGGTCGCCAAGCAGATAGCAGGTGCATTGTCATCTAGCGGCTGGGATGTTGAGAGAGAGAGATTGTATCACATGCCAAGTGACCAGGGTAAGAAGCCCGACATTGTTGCTGTCAAGCCCGACCAGTCTTGCATTATCCTGGATGTCCAAGTTGTCAATGGCAGCTTGGACATGGAGCAGACTTGGCGGGCCAAGATAAGGAAATATGACACAAATGATTTACGGCAAGCAGTGTCGGAGCTAAAAGGAGTGGCACCCAACAACATCAGGGTGATGGCTGCAACCTTGTCGTGGCGCGGTGTGTGGTGCGGGAAAAGTGCCACGGAGTTGCGCGAGTTGGGCATCTCAGTAGGCGTACTCCGTGGTATCACCACCCGTGTCCTGCTCGGCTCATATTTGAACTGGTGGTCGTTTTATAGAGGCACTTCCCTTCATCCTTCTCTCCCACCCCCACCTTCCTCATCTTCCCTCATCCCTAGGGCCGGCGTCGGGTGAGTCCTGGGCGTCCTCCCCATTATTTTATTTATTTATTTATTTTATTTTTATGGCGTGCCCCCTCCGTCAATAAAGACATTTTGTCTTTGAGGGGAGATTAAAAAAAAAAAAAAAAAAAAAAAAAAACAGCCATAACTTCCACATTTTCTACCCGATTCCGATGAAATTCTCAGGGATTATGCGGATTAGTATTTAGATATCTCTAATGAAAATCAAGGCCTTAAAATTCACAGAAGCCTCTGCGCATGCGCAAACGTAAAATCCTTGTAACAGCCATTACACTTACATTTTTCATCCGAATTTGATGAAATTTTCTAATATTGTCCAGATTAGCGTGTAGATGGTCCCCTATGAGAGTAGTGAAACGTACTTAGAGATTGGTGTTTTGAGATTATCTACTATGCATCGGATCATCTATATAATCGGGTTATGGATACGAGGAAGCTATGTGCCACACCCACTTGGCAGACTTTTTTTTAAAATTTTTGGAGAATTTTCGAAAAAACAAAGGTTGGTATTCTATTGGCCTCAAACTTCTAGTATAGTTCGTCATTCAAATTGGTTTTGTAACAATTTTATTTCTTCAAGATTGGAATTAGTATGGGCTAATCTTAATTTCAGACATTGCATGCTTCTACACAGGGTGTCCGACAAAGATACGGCCAAACTTCAGGGGTCGATTCTAAAAGGTACCTTTTTCCAAAAAAAAATGTCTTTCTTCACATCTACAATGTATAGTTGAATAAAAAAAGTTCTGAGTTCGCAATTCGATTTCGGAAATTCTCAAATTCATTTATTTATTTTTTTATTTATTTATTTTTTGGTGAACACGGGCCGAAGCCCAATTTTACAAAATACATTAAGTTAATTAATAATTAGGTAATACTTCAAGTTGGACCAACACACTATCAAATCTATAACACTATCAAATCATAACAATCCATAAACAATATAATGATCAACATAATAAATCAACTTATTTGCACAACAACAACAATTTCTTAACACGATTCTTTAAACAATTTGAATCAAAAAATAAATCTATGTTCGGATCTACATGACACAAAACGTTATACTGTCTTTCCATCCGGTAGATTGGATGATTAAATAAATAATTTCTGGTTTCGAACGGGACATAAAAGGGGTCGTTATTTCTTAACGAATAGGCAGGGCAATTAAAGCTGAACTTATTCAACACGTATGGGGCATCGATGCGGTTGTTCACCAGATTGACCAAAAAAATCACATCCGCTACTTGTCTGCGAGATTCTAGCGATTTTAGTCCGCACAAGCTCATGATACTGGAGTAATCCACTGAATCTTGAGGGATCCCCTGCTTGTAGGCCACATACCTCAGAAATTTATGCTGGATGGTTTCGACCCTATGTTTGTGTTCATCATAGTAGGGAGACCAAATTATGACGGCGTACTCCAAAATAGGTCTAACCAAAGAGACATACAGGGTGGATAAAGCTCTTGGATTATTGAGGTCGCGGGTGTGGCGCATTTGAAAAGTTCTCAGTTTGATTTGGAAATTTCGCAATTTGACTTGGAAAACTTATATTACCTACTTATAGGTACACCCTTTTTTTTCGAAAATTCTTCAATCAGGAAATTGGTGGAGGTTTCGACTGGAATTTCGGGATGGTGGGAAAAAGTGGTGCAGAGCGGGATCTTGCGGCTCCGCGAGTGTCCGGTCGAAGGAACGGTGAACTCTGGGAGAAGGGGGCTGAACTCCCGTTACGACCGGTACGAGGCGGAGTGAAGGAGCACGGAGCGGCTCCGGACACACTCCGCGATGGCATCTCCGAGACAGCGCCTCCGCCTCGGCTGCGTCCCGGACGGTCTCCTCCTCGTCCTCCTCCTCGCCGCCTCCGCCTCCTCCGGCCCCGTGGAGCCGACGCTCGGCGGACCCTCGGAGATCCCCGTGGAGGTGCAGATGCCGGAGGACCAGGTGAAAAGTCCTTTTCATGCAGTATTCAGTTGATAAGCGAATTTTTGAAAAAAATAAAAATTTTTCTTTATCCGCTTTAAGCTACTTCTGAACCATGAAAATTTTGCTTCCTGACCGAAAATGGACTAAGTACATTAAGTATTTGTATTTGTTTGTGCAGCAGACATGAGAGATAAATAAATGTTCAGAATTCAAAATTTCAACTTGCATTTTGCGTTTTAGACATCTTAAAACTGTTCCGGATCTTATCTGTTTGTGTGTCAGTCGGTCGCTGTACTTAATGGGCAACAAATGTCTATTCATACAACATGAGCTAATCAGCGAATTCACAAAGAAATCTTCAAAGTTAAGGAAATCTAAGCTCAGGAAAATCGAAATATTAGCTATAGTCAGCCTTGTCGTTGTGGCCAATAGAACGAAACGTTAAAATTATACAATCAACTCCTAGGTTAAAAACGCTGCAAATCATTGCTCAAAGGTTTATTATTTTCTGTATAGATCACCCTTCTGTATAGATCACTGGTTCTCCATCAATAGCACCTACCACCATCTGTATTCTCCCTTGACCTTCCCTCGCAAATTTCAGCTTCCTGCGTTCAATAGGATTGAAAATGGCTTCGGAGCTCACTCAGCTGATCAGTGCTCTTCCAGGCGTCTCCAGCATTCGAGAAGATCTTCTTCACTCATCAGATCACTGATCAGCTGAGTGAGCTTTGAGCAATGGCTTCGGAGCTCACTCAGCTGATCAGTGATCTGAGGAGTGAAGAAGATCTCCTCGAATGCTGGAGACGCCTGGAAGAGCACTTCCATTCAATAGGGTTGAAAATGGCTTTGGAGCTCACTCAGCTGATCAGTGATCTGAGGAGTGAAGAAGATCTCCTCGAATGCTGGAGACGCCTGGAAGAGCACTTCCATTCAATAGGATTGAAAATGGCTTCGGAGCTCACTCAGCTGATCAGTGATCTGAAGAGTGAAGAAGCCTTTGAGCAATGATTTGCAGCGTTTTTTATCCACCAACATTTTTTTTACCTACCAACTTTTTTTTACCTACCAGCTAGGTAGGTACTACCTACCACACCATACTGGCTTCACACCTTCACAATCAAGTTTATTAGAAAGAACTAAACGCTTCACACTCGATTGGAAAAATAGAAAGCTTGATATGGAAATTTGATTACTGGTTACGCAGAAGGCAAAACTGTATACAAATCGAAGAAATGAACAGCGATCGCATTTTAGTCCGATAAAATTTGAATGGAGATTAGACCTCTTTTGCGATTCACACTCATGATTCTGTTTTATCGAAGGAAAACCTTCAAGTACTCGTAGGGACCGAACGGTTTGTCCTACAGAGCTCCGGGTGGTCTCAAAAATTTTTAAAAATTCAATACTATTTAAAATTGGTGAAAAAACGATACCTTTATTTCGAGAGTTTTCGAGCTAGGGCACTCTTGAAAATTTCAACCCTTAATTTTCACCCCTTAGAAGTGACTGACATCAACCAAAAGCTTCGCGGCACAACTAGACCCCAAATGGAGCCCATATACCAAATTTGAACCAAATCGGTCCAGTGTTGCTAAGAAAAGTGCCGCGTACGGCGTACGGCGTACGGCGTACGGCGTACGGCGTACGGCGTACGGCGTACGGCGTACGGCGGACGGACGGAAATTTTTTTATTCGATTTTCGTATTCTACGTACCTTGAAACGTAAAACATCAAATTTTGAGGGGGGGTTAAAAATTTTTTTTTCTTGTTCGATTCCAAAGGCTTATTATTGGAAATAATAAACCAAAATTCAAAATAACCTCAAAAATACTCTCCTAGTCCCCCGAACTCATAGAGTACCCAATTGGCTGATGTTTTTTTGGGTACAGCGAATTTACGCATGTTTTCATTAATATATAAATTGTATAGGTATTTACATATATTTTTTCTGAAAATTTCTGAAATTGCACTTATATAACAGAATTATTTTTTGCTGAACTACTATGATTAGGACAGTAAGTAATATCCACAAATCATACCATTTACTAATACTATTTATAAACGTAATTTTAACGAAATTATTCGATTTTCGTCCATTTTTCACTGTTTTTTTGTATTTTTTATGCAGCAATCTTATAGGCAATTTTCCTCTGATTCCAAATATACCAAATATTATTTTTAGGACAATAATATCCACATAACCGGAAAAACACGTTTTTGGACCCTATTTTTGGGTCTTTGGATCCCTTAGAGTGTTTCAAAATTCTGGTCAACGAACTTATCTTTTTTCATTATTACAAACATTTTAGCTTCAATTTCAATTTTTTAGATGCTACCTTGTTTAACCCATTTCAAGCCAAGGGTAGAAATAACAGAGTAGTGGGAGGAGGAGGATGAACTGTTTTACAGGATGGCGGCCGAAATAAGGCATAATTTGCTCACCAATGGAAAGCGAAAACGCTCCAAAATTACGCTGTAAAATTTTATGAATTTTACATTTTAATGTGATTTAAGAGGCCTCAGTCTCCCAAATCGATGTGATTTATCCAATTCATTGTTGTTGGTAAAATGTAAAATCTATTTCATGGACTGGAATCCGTTTCGACTCGTGGCTCAGAACGCTCAATCGCCCATTATCTAATTTGAGTCATCATAATCAATCTTTCGGCCAAAAGGCCTCCTTTTCAACAAAAAAATTTCCAAAATCGCATCGAGCTTCCAGAACGTCGAAGAATTTTTTGACGAGTTTAGGAACAGCAAGAACGAGAAAAAATTCTTCGACGAAAATTTTCCACAATTTTCAATATTAAAAAATGAAAGTCGACGAGAAAACGCATCAGTGGCCGGAAATGGGTTAAGTTATCGTCTAGAATAACTCAAAATGTAAACATAATATTTAGTACCTATTAGAGTTTATTATACACAATAATATGAAAAAGTGTTTGACATCAGAAAACCCTGTTTAGACGGTTCGAACGGAAAGATTTAGGGCCTGCTGATACTCATAAAGCTGATGGAGTTTTAAAAGTATATTAATTTAACTTGTTAGCTGAAAAACGCCTTTAAACAATTTTAAAATATATTCCAAGATGCCTATCATCCAGAAATCTAAGTATCTCTGTCAAATTGATTGAAAATGAGGTCCTCAGCAATAAAACTTGTCTTTTGCCGAGCTTTCTGTAAATTTATCACCTTCCTCAGGGCTCGAAGGATGTGCAACCTAGTGAAAATCACATCAGAGTCTATCAACAACCAGGTAGTTAAAGGTTCCACACCATAACTGGTGGAAATTTAAGATTTGGAGCTATTGAAGATATGGAGCTATTGAGCTATTAGGAGGAAAAATGAAAAAAATGGGAAAAAAGAGGGGGAGGGGTCTAAAATATCATTTCCAGCTAAAAAAAAAACAGTTTGGAGAGTTGATTACACAACTTCAGAAATTAATTACAAATCTAATTTTTCTCAATTTACGATTTCTCGTATTTACCTCGTTATGAAGAACCTTTTTCTATGAGTAGATTAGGTTTCATCAGTTTGTCGAGATTTTAACTTGATTTGCGAATGTCTTGTGCAGGTGGTTTATGACCAGCGGCAGAACGGAACAGAGAATCTTCGCGTGCAGATGTCAGGAGTGACTGTGGTGCTGGCGCCAGCGGAAGCCGTTCTGGCCTTCGCCTCTTCCGACCTCATGGATTCTGGTGCCAGACCGAAGCTATCCAATCCATCGCAGTAAGTTTCCAGTATCTTTGAGTCTGATGAGGCACTGGTCTCTGAAATAGACGCCAGTCATGTTAGGTTTACGCACACAAACAGCACTGTTGAAACTCTGGTCTGTAGGATTCTGGTGCCAGACCAAAGCTATCCAATCCATCGCAGTAAGTTTCCAGTATCTTTGAGTCTAATGAGGCACTGGTCTCTGAAATAGACGCCAGTCATGTTAGGTTTACGCACACAAACAGCACTGTTGAAGCTCTGGTCTGTAGGATTCTGGTGACAGACCGAAGCTATCCAATCCATCGCAGTAAGTTTCCAGTATCTTTGAGTCTGATGAGGCACTGGTCTCTGAAATAGACGCCAGTCATGTTAGGTTTACTCACACAAATAGCACTGTCTCTGGTCTGTAGGATTCTGGTGCCAGACCGAAGCTATCCATTCCATCGCAGTAAGTTTTCAGTATCTTTGAGTCTGATGAGGCAGTGGTCTCTAAGATAGACGCCATTCTTGTTAGGTTTACTCACACAAACAGCACTGTTGAAGCTCTGGTCTGTAGGATTCTGGTGCCAGACCGAAGCTATCCAATCCATCGCAGTAACTTTCCAGTATCTTTGAGTCTGATGAGGCACTGGTCTCTGAAATAGACGCCAGTCATGTTAGGTTTACTCACACAAACAGCACTGTTGAAGCTCTGGTCTGTAGGGTTCTGGTGCCAGACCGAAGCTATCCAATCCAACGCAGTAAGTTTCCAGTATCTTTGAGTCTGATGAGGCACTGGTCTCTGAAATAGACGCCAGTCATGTTAGGTTTACTCACGCAAACAGCACTGTTGAAGCTCTGGTCTGTAGGGTTCTGGTGCCAGACCGAAGCTATCCAATCCATCGCAGTAAGTTTTCAGTATCTCTGAGTCTGATGAGGCACTGGTCTCTGAAATAGACGCCAGTCATGTTAGGTTTACTCACACAAATAGCACTGTTGAAGCTCTGGTCTGTAGGGTTCTGGTGCCAGACCGAAGCTATCCAATCCATCGCAGTAAGTTTCCAGTATCTTTGAGTCTAATGAGGCACTGGTCTCTGAAATAGACGCCAGTATGTTAGGTTTATGCACACAACCAGCACTGTTGAAGCTCTGGTCTGTAGGATTCTGGTGCCAGACCGAAGCTATCCAATCCATCGCAGTAAGTTTCCAGTATCTTTGAGTCTGATGAGGCACTGGTCTCTGAAATAGACGCCAGTCATGTTAGGTTTACGCACACAAACAGCACTGTTGAAGCTCTGGTCTGTAGGATTCTGGTGCCAGACCGAAGCTATCCAATCCATCGCAGTAAGTTTCCAGTATCTTTGAGTCTAATGAGGCACTGGTCTCTGAAATAGACGCCAGTCATGTTAGGTTTACGCACACAAACAGCACTGTTGAATCTCTGTTCTGTAGGATTCTGGTGCCAGACCGAAGCTATCCAATCCATCGCAGTATGTTTTCAGTATCTTTGAGTCTGATGAGGCACTGGTCTCTAAGATAGACGCCAGTCATGTTAGGTTTACTCACACACAGCACTGTTGAATCTCTGGTCTGTAGGGTTCTAGTGCCAGACCGAAGCTATCCAATCCATCTCAGTGTTTTCCAACTTCACTGGGTCACCAGATGCAGCGGTCCCCAGGATTCTGGTGATATTTGGGTTACACGGCTTCGTGCCAAACAACGGTAAAAACACTACCAGGCTACTACAATCATCTACTTGGCCTTGTAATCATGTTTATTATCTCTCATCGAATCGAGGGCATTTACATGGCGGATATACTCTTTACTCCTGGTGCCAGATTTAAGCTATCCCGCCCATTAAAGAACGTTTACTTACTCTTGCAGTTCTGTAGATAGTTCTGTAGTAGTTCTGTAGTCTCCAGGATTCTGGTGGGTTCTGATGCAATTTCCCCATGAGGTATAAGCCCTGTATGAATTTTATGATACTTTTTGTGAATTGGAGGATGGTTTACTATGAATTGGTGGATGGCTCTATAAACTGAATGATACCCACTGTGGAGTGGAGGATTTCTAGTATGAATTGTAGGATTCCCGTCATAAATTGAAGCAAGGATCGATTGGATAGTGCCTACTATGCGTTGGAGGATGGTCCCCTATGAATCATTCAATTCAGCGTGAAAAATACAGAAACACAATAAACCGTTGCAAAATAATTTACTTACTCAGTTTTAATTTGATAACCTTTCACTTCATTCATGATTTTCCATAATGTTTTATTCGCCAAATTTATTCATAAACCCTCAATAATTTTCAGGCCTAAAAGTCGATTGACGAACCTCCTCATGGGATTCCTCAACAAAGGTCATCACTGACGAAGCGAACCCTTACAAGGAACGATAATTATGGCTGTGCATTACAATTAGTTGTCTCAAATACCTAATTTATTTATCCTAAGTTACTGTTTAATAAAATGTTATTAACTCATGACGTTTCTATTGACCTACCTGTCATCAGCAATATAACGAAAGTTCTGGTTTTTATCCATTTTTGAACAACGTTAATTTTTTATTTATTACACTCCTGCTCAAAATTAGAGCACCTCCATCAATTTTTTCGTTTATCTCTTTTCTTCTTCCCGTATACATTTCGTATCCTGGACTGGCCACCAAGGAGCCTAAACATGAATCCGATAGAGCATGTTTGGGACATGCTGAAAAGAAGAATTCGAGCCAGAGATCCACCATCAAACAATCTTCAGCAGCTGGAAACAGCAGCGAAAGAGAAATGGGACAATATCCCCAGGAAGGTATCCAAAACTTGATTAGAGGCCTCGGTCGACAGCTCCAAGCCCTCATCCTAGCTATAGGAGGTAATACCAACTATTCAAAAGCTAAACTGGCATAATTCAAACCTTTTTTTCACATTTTAAATGTTTATCATTTTACCACAAGAAATAAATTTTTCTATAATTCATTAAAACATATTTTTGCTTCCTCACTACCGAAGGTAGGGAAGCTTTGTATTCGTGAAAGAAGTGAAAAAAAAAAAAATGTCCTCCAAAATCAAAATTTCCACTTGCTTTTTGCGTTTTAGAGCTTCCCGAACAATTTTGGTTCCGTGTCTGTCTGTCTGTCTGTCTGTCTGTCTGTCGGTCTGTCGGTCTGTCTGTCTGTCGGTCTGTCTGTCTGTCTGTGGTCAATCCTTGTCCCGGGCAAAACTATACTAACCTGTGGTCCGATTTTGATGAAATTTTCAGGGATTGTGCGGATTAGGTCCTAGACGGTCCCCTATAAATTTCAGCACCTTCGGACCAATAGGAGCGAGTGCGCATGCGCAAACGTGAATTTCCTGGAACCTCGGTTTCTCGGTTTCTAATGAACCGATTTTGCTCAAATTTGAAGGTTAGTTAGGGACTAACTTCTAAGAGACACCCTATAAGTTTCAATCAAATTGGTCAAGCAATAGCCGCTGCGCATGCAATGGAGAATGCTGAAGGCGCCTGAGTGATCACTGATCAGCTGAGTGAGCTCCAAGGCCATTTTCTCTCCTGTTGAACGCAGAAAGCTGAAATTGGAGAGGCAGGGTCAATGGAGAATGCTGAAGGTGCCTGAGTGGTCACTGATCAGCTGAGTGAGCTCCAAGGCCATTTCCTCTCCTGTTGAACGCAGGAACCTGAAATTTGAGAGGGCGGGTCAATGGAGAATGCTGAAGGCGCCTGAGTGATCACTGATCAGCTGAGTGAGCTCCAAGGCCATTTTCTCTCCTGTTGAACGCAGAAAGCTGAAATTTGAGAGGCAGGGTCAATGGAGAATGCTGAAGGTGCCTGAGTGGTCACTGATCAGCTGAGTGAGCTTAAATATTACAGTGGAAGAAAGATAAAGAGGGAGAGGGAGCAAAAACCTTTTCAAGGTATGTCGCATTTTAGCCATTAGGCTCTAAGCGGAAATCATCCGGGGGTGCAGGGGGCGAAGCCCCCGCCGAGGCGCGCAGCGCAGAGTTTTCGCCAACTGATTCTATACGTCCATGTTACAATGAGTGAGGAAGCTATACTGCCCACCCAACTTGGCAGACCTTTTTTTTTCTCGAATTTGTGCCTTTTTGGTTACCTTTTTCCTTCTGTGATTGCAAACAATGTGTGCAAATAAATAAAAACTTAAAAAGGAAAAAAGAAGGGGGCAAACAAAGAATTAGATGGTGGTGCTCTAATTTTGAGCAGGAGTATATTTTCAATAATGAAACTTTGCAATCGACCAAGAAGAAAAATTGTTTAACCCCCTCAAAATTTGTTGGTTTACGTTTCAAGGTACGTAGAACCCAACAATCGAATAAAAATTTGGCCGTCCGTCCGCCGTACGCGGCACTTTCCCCACTTAGCATTGACCGATTTTGATGAAATTAGGTATGTGGGCTCTATTTGGGGTCTAGTTGTGCCCCGGAGCTTTTGGTTGATCACTTCTAACGGTTGAAATTTTGAAAACGCCCTAACTCAAAACATTTTGATATAAAGGTATTGTTTTTCCATCAATTTAAGATAGTATTGAATTATTAGAGACCAAGCGAAACCCTTTAAGACAAAACGTTCGCTCCCTATGAGAATTTAATGGTTGGACGAACGATAAATCAGAAACACGACTGTGAATCGCAAAAGAGGCCTAATCTCCGTTCAAATAGCTACCTGACCGAAATACGATCGATGTTTTTCTTCAAGTTGGTTGGTGGTAACAATGGCAAAGCCGTGTTCTTTGCAGACGAGTGATCTATATAGAAAAATAATTAACCTTTGTGTAATAATTTGCAGCGTTTTTTCATTTCGCTTAATTATTATTTTACTTAGAAGATAACAACCCAGAATTGCTATTGAGGCTTGCTGACGAAGAACTGAATTCAGCACCGGAAATCACTCTGCTGATGTCCCATTCGATTTCTGTTGACTTAGGAATTTCAACCCAATATGATTCACAAGGTATGAAAAAAAATTGTTAACAGGGTGGAGCGACATTAAAAACATTTCAACCGCAGGTAGTTGGCAAGATCATTGATCATCTCTCCTGTAAGATTACATGACTCCAAAACTTTGAATTCTATGTAAGATATGAAACATCGACATCAGTGTGAGTTGTCTGCTTTCTCCTTCACCTGCCATAAACAAGTTATAAGTTAGATATTATTCAGGTAAGTAGGGGTTACCTAATTAGGCTCCTTGAAGTAGGACCCAGAAAGCAGAATAGACATTGAAGCATATCAAATGAAGAGTTTTCTGTCAAACGGGCTTACATCCATTTGAAAAATTTTCTGAGAAATTGAGAAACAAAATTTCATGGCAAAGGCAATTGTCCAGGGTTCCCAATGTCACCTGTAGTGAGAGTATTTTTCACTTCTGACTATTCTAAACTCTTGTCTTGTGTTTCCCTGTATCGATTAGGAAATGAATCACTTAATCAGAAGCGGAAAATAATAATTTGTGATGTAAGCCCTTTTGCTGTGAAATGAACCACAAACATGAAAGGAAATGGTGAATAAGAGCCACTTACAAAAAAAGTATATTGAAAACAATGGGATATATATAAGCCGTTTTTCGGCAAACCTGATTTTTGTTTATTATTTTCAATAATTTCAATATTTTCAATATTTTCAATTTATTTTCAAAGCCTTTGGAATCGAGCAAGAAGAAAAATGTTGATGTTTTACGTTTCAAGGTACGTAGAATTTGAAAATAGGATACAAAATTTTGGTATAAGGGCTCCAGTTGGGGTCTAGTTGTGCCGCAAAGCTGTTGGTTGATGTCAGTCACTTCTAAGGGGTGAAAATTGAGGGTTGAAATTTTCAAGAGTGCCCTAGCTCGAAAACTCTCGAAATAAAGGTATTGGTTTTACACCAATTTTAAATAGTATTGAATTTTAAAAAACTTTTGAGACCACCCGGAGCTCTGCAGGACAAGTCGCTCCCTACAAGAACTTAAGGGGTTTCCTTCGATAAAACAGAATCACGAGTGTGAATCGCGAAAGAGGTCTAATCTAAATTTCATCTGACTAAAATGCGATCGCTATTCATTTCTTCGATTTGTATTCAGTTTTACTTTTTGAGCAATCAGTATTCAAATTTCCAGATGAAGCTCTTTATTTCTCGAATCGAGTGAGAAGCGTTTAGTTCTTTCTAATAAACTTGATTGTGAAGGTGTGAAGGCAGTATGGTGTGGTAGGTAGTGGGCACCTATGGTTGGTAGGTAAGACGCTGCAAATCATTGCCCAAAGGTTTATTATTTTCTGTATCGATCACCCTTCTGTATAGATCCCTCCCTACTAACCGTAGGTACCTACTACCTACTAGGGCATTTTTGAAAATTTCAACCCCTACCACCAACCAAATGGAAAGTGTGATCTATAAAGAAAATAATAAACCTTTGGGCAATGATTTGCAGCGTTTTAGCAAGCTTTTAAAGCGGAATACAAACTGTTTCGGAAGGAATACGAGTTATCATGTGATAGGCTTCATCCCAAAAATTCAGAATCCGCAAAAAAGTGTAAAAAATGGATATAAGCCTGGATGGATATAATTGAGGGTAGTGTTCACGTTTATAGCAGCAGACCATCCAGAGATTGCACGTGACCTGCCTAGGATCTTCTCGACGGAGATTCTCTCCACCCCCTCCCACCCCCGGTTACAACAAACACTGGTCTCTAGAAGGGTCGGAAGAAGCCGTGTTCTTCGCACACGGGTGATCTTCACAGGAAAATGATAAACCGTTGTACAATAGATTTTTCCTTTGTAGTGTGAGCCGCAGCTCACGATGTTAACCCAGCAGTGATGCGGCTGAGCAACCACCACCATCGCTCCCTTCCCGCCTCTCGGACCAGCAGGATGGAGCGGGCTTGTACCGTCCCCGCTCCAGGGCGCCACCACCATCTTAGGCGCCCACCACCAGAAGCGCTCACGTCGGGTTGACGTCACCAACCGCCAGTCACAAGTCACCACGACGCCCCGCTTGGACCCCTGTTGATGGAGGGTGGGGGCCTCCGGAATCAAATGAACTAGTCACCGCGTGGAGCGGCCATTACGTCCCCGTCATTGAAGCCTTCAATCTGCGCTCCTCTGCATCAAGCTAGATACGTTTATCGAACCCCTTAACCCAGCGGCGGGCGCGGGGCGGACCTCAGGTCCGCCGTTGCTGTTTTTTTATTCAGATTCGAAAACTATCGGGAAAGGTTGAACCCCACTCCCGGTAATCCTTCTACAAGACCCCTCCAACATTTCCGCTACCCTTCTTTCTTTCTCTAATTCTTATCTATCTGCTCTACTTCTATTTTTTCTATTGTTTTATCAAATGTTACCGTTACACATTTTCCTAACTTTCATTCTAAGTCAGAAATAATCATTTTTTTCATCTTCTCTAGAAAAGAGATGGATAAAATATACGGAGGTAGACGGTAGTAAATGCATTTTCACAAGTTACGAGTTCCTGAGTTTTTTTAGTGAGAAAAAAGTGAGATGCCTACTTATGTATTACCAATGTAGGGAAATATTGCAGTACTATTAAGAAACTATATTGTGTTGATAAAAATGAATACTTTTAAATGCTCACATGTTTTTGAGTACATTTTTTCCGTTTCGTGGCCCTAATCCTACACTTAGGAACGCTAAGCAACAAAGAGCGGCCCCCAGGGCCGCCCGCGCTCGCTCTTGTTACACTCAGAGGCGCGCTCACCCGAGGGTTAATGCAAGTAGTGTTTGGATTCCCCTCGATACCAGTCCGCCGAGATAGCCCTGTTGCCCACGAGTCTGAGTATCCGAAAAAACCGTTTGGACCAATCCCCCAGAGATCTTCTCATCGCACCACCTTTGGATTTCCTTCGGGCCCCACCGCTGTGAGTGTAAAAACTAATCTATACATTGGCCAATGTAATTGTGTTCAAACTGTGTAGAAAATAACGAGTCGAGTCAAGTAAATGAACAGTTTAGAATTTCAGTCAGTCAGTCGAGTAAATTATCAAATTGTGTAAATTTAGTAAAGTCATTAGTCGAGTCATTTGTAAAGTCGTTATAAGAAGGAGATTGAAAGAAACGCACGAAATTCTTGTAAAACCATTTATTGTTCATAATTTGTATTTTTGCTAACAATATTTTAACGTAGAGTCAAATTGCCATTTAATTGCATTAAAACGTTCCTATTAGCTTGTACAATTGCATTTCTTATTCACTACCTTAAATTCCGTAACAGACAGGTTTTACGTGTGACCGCACCCTTTTCGTGCGATCACACCGTTTTAGTGTGAATCACATCATTTTAGTGCGACACACCTTTTTAGTGCGTGCGCCGTTCACCGTGCACCGCTTCACTTTTCGTGCACTTATAATTCCCTTCAGGAAGTTAATTTCAGTCCTTCAGACCAATAACATATTTTAAGCAGATATCAGCATTAGACCCTTCAGGTATTATTCTGATTTTAAGAGCCTTCAGCTACCTCCGAACCGCTACAGCTGTCTACCAGGTAATTATTTCAGTTTTATCATTTTTATAATAATAAATTCAATTACCTATCACTTGTGTCAATATAGCCTCTCAACCTGTATTTGGGTCAGTTTCAAAGGGCTTACTCGAGAATCTTCAATTCAACAGTGAAGCCCAAGCTTACAGTAGTAAAGTGAAAACCCATTAAATTGTCCGCATTCAAACACCATTTACCCATAAAATAAAACCGGAGTTGAGAAGAACGTTGTCTATTTCCAAGAAAAAAAAAAAAAAAATATATACCTATATATAAAATATTGAGAAAATATTGAGTTACAAGTTGAATCGATTTCGACGGTTAGGTCATCATCAGTTATTATTTGTTACTGATAGAAAACGTTCTTCTCAACTCCGTTTTTATTAAAATAGTTTTCCACAATCTCATCGCTTGTGATTTTATTCGTATCACCATTTACCCCTTCACAATCCACACTAAATCTTGAAAATGGGTTACTGTTGGAAACCTGATGAAGTAGAGCTTGTTTTGAACTATTGAGGACCTCCGAAGAAAACCCTATTTAAGCAGGAAAAAATCATTAACTTTTTGAGTTTGAGGTAGAATAACTATCCTAGTGTACAGTTTTTCTGAACTCATCAAGCGCTCAACATGAATTGAAAATTTAACTCTCTTTCCAACGGTGAATCAGAATTGCATTTTCACGGATTATGAGGGAGTTAGGACTATTTTAGTTGAGGATTTTAGTTTTGAGGTCAAAGACATGAGCAAAATTTAAAGTGGCATTTTTAGAGGAATAAAAAAGTCTGTAAACATAAATCTCCAAGTACCTTGCACTCGCCTCATATGGGACCATCTACACGACAACACATCATACAATCCCTGAAAATTTCAGTAAATACTATAGATCCGAGAGCGATAATTTCATAGGGGACCATCTACACCCCAATCCGCACAATCCCTGAAAATGTCATCAAAATCAGGCAATAACTTCGTATAGTTTTGCCCGTTGCAAGGATTCCCTGACAGGCAGACAGACAAGGTACCAAAATTGTTCAGGAAGGACTAAAACGCGAATGGAAATTTTGATTTTGGAAAACACATTCTTTCAACCTTGAAAAGTGAAAATCGAAGAAACAGGGATTATTTGGAATTATTATTATTATGGTACCCTAATTATTAGGAAATTCGATTACGGGTTGCTAAGGACGCAGAACTGAGTAGGTACAACTCGAAGAAACGAAAACGATCGCATTTTGGTCAGGTATTTGAACGGAGATTAGACCTCTTTTGAGATTCACGCCCGTGTTTCTTACTTATCGAAGGAAACCCCTTAAGTACTCGTAGGGAGCGAACAGTTTGTGCTGGAGAGTTCGGGGTGGTCTCAAAAAATTCTAAAAATGCAATACTATTTAAAATTGGTGAAAAACGATACC
This sequence comes from Apolygus lucorum, assembly GCA_009739505.2. Lineage (NCBI taxonomy): Eukaryota > Metazoa > Arthropoda > Insecta > Hemiptera > Miridae > Apolygus > Apolygus lucorum. Next base: position 522,382 of record CM019182.2, read on the forward strand.
TTTATTTCGAGAGTTTTTGAACTAGGGCGCTATTGGAAATGTCAACCCTCAATTTTCATCCCTTAGAAGTGACGGACATCAACCAAAAACTTCTGGGCACAACTAGACCCCAAATGGAGCCCAAATTTCATCAAAATCGGTCTATTCGATTTTCGGATTCTACGTATTTTGGAACGTAAACCAACAAATTTTGACGGGGGGTGTAAGAGCTGGGGCCTTACTTTATTATTTCCCCATATTCTGAATTATGTTACGTATAGTTACTTTTGTTTGTTTTGTAAGATGGGCTCGGTATAGGTAGGAATTTAGCTGACGGTACCAGGAAGTCCCTGCCCCGATTCGCTGTAGGTTCGGAGGATATACCTTCTCCTTGGTGCCTGACACTATGCTTATGCCAGCTCCTCAAGTGAAAAATTGTTTGGGTAAGGAGGTTTTGGAGATTTAAAATACTGACCAAATTGATATATAGGTTTTTAGCAAGGTGTTTGAGTAATAAGACAAGAGTTTGGACAGAGTAACACGCTCTGGGTCTTCCAACTACTACTGTGTACCTGGCCCTTGAGGTCCAGGGCCCTATACCGGGTGTAAGCCTAACTGGTCTGCCATACGGTAGCAGTCGATTCTTTATTTAATATGCAACAAAAAATGTCTTTTAGCAATTTTTTAAAAACCCTTCGTTTCGAAGGTATTTTAACTTTAAACGTTTTTTCCGTGATTTTGACCTTTTGTCATTAAATTGGTCATAACTTCATTAATTAGCTGTGTAAATTACAATTTGAGGACACCGTTGGAAAGAGCATTAAATTTCCTATCGGATAGACGCCTTAACTTTTTTTGAGTCAAGGTTTGAGACATGAAAAAGTCCTCCAAAAAGGAAATTAAAGTAATTTTGGAAACCTCGCACTTTTTCAATCGCAAATTGAATTACGAGAACCCAAATTATTTCAAGATGCAAGAATAGTAATAACTGCGCTAAAATTTCAGCTTTCCAATGGTATGATTCAAAAATATTTTTCAACCAAATTTGGAGGAGAAATTTGTGTTGAACGAGGAAAAACGTGCATTTTTTCAACGAAATCAGCGCTCCGCGCGGAGGATGGAAGTGGGTGGGTCGGCGCCGAAGTAGACCGGAAACAGGAGGCCAGAGCGCTGATTTCGTTGGAAAAAATTCACGTTTTTCCGCGTTCAAACAAGAATTTTTCCCCTAAATTTGGTTGTAAAATATTTTTTAATTATACCATTGGAAAGCTGAGATTCTAGCGCAGTTTTTACTTTCTTCCATCTTGAAATAATTTGGGTTCTCGTAGTTCAATTTGCGATTGAAAAAATGCAAGGTTTCCAAAATTACGCAACATTTTTTTTTAGACGACTTTTTCATATCTCAAACCTTGACTCAAAAAAGTTAAGGCATCTATCCGATAGTAAATTTAATGTTCTTTTCAACGGTGTCCTCAAATTGTAATTTACACAGCTAATTAATGAAGTTATGACCAATTTAATGACAAAAGGTCAAAATCACAAAAAAAAGTTTAAAGTTAAAATAACTCGGAACAAAAGGTTTTTAAAAAAATTGCTAAGAGACATTTTTTGTTGCAAATTAGATATAAAATCGACTGCTACCGTATTGCAGACCAATAAGGCTTACACCCTGTATACTAAGTTCCCCAGTTGGGGCCTGGGGAAGCAAAAGGGTCTCTGGGTATTCCCAGGGGAATGACCCTGGTGTTGTGGTTTCTGCAGTTGGATGACCTAGATCTGAATTTTATTTAGTTAAATTATGAATATAACATAAGTGGTACCTCACAGGGGGGGGGGGGGGGAAACATTTTTTTTCTTGGTGATTCCAAAGGTTCGTTAGTGAAAATAATAAATCAACATAATTGAAAATAGTAAACCAAAAATGCTTATCCCAGTTAATTTGGAAGCAAAGTTACCACGAGACGAGGGAAACGTAGTTGCAAATTAGTTGTATAATCGATTCACGAAGTATTGATGATTGGTTTCGGGTCACCTTGTGTACTCCTGGTCCTGTTCTCTTCTCTGGCCTCTAGCACAAGTATTTGTTGTGGTCCCAATACTCGGGGAAGAGAGTAGGGTAGGCACCAGACGTCGTCGAGCTCGCATTATGTTATTCAGATAATACAATAAAAGTACGAGGTGGAGTCACGATACTTATTATAATCAAATGATGGTTTATTGATTATTCAAAATCGATCAAAAAACATTATTTTTCAAATGAATCAATACGGTTTCGGGCACCTCAGCTGCAGGGGGGTGGATTAGATTGTTCATAATGAAACGGTAGACGACGACTCCCGAGGCCATCAATATCAAGGAAATCATGGACGATAAAACGATGACATCAAACACACTGAAGAGTGAATTTCCTGCTGAGCGTTTGGGCGTTGGATTTATTGAACTGGGAGTGGCAGGACTAGTACTTGAGGTAGAGGTAGTGGTAGAGGAAGAGGTAGAGGTAGAGGCAGAGGTAGAGGTAGTGGTAGTGGTAGAGGTAGAGGTAGAGGTAGTGGTAGTGCTAACCCCGAAAGGCACGTTGTAGTCGATTCCTTTCGTCTTCAGGTATCGGACGATCGCGTGTTCTTCTCCATAAGTTTCGTCGAATATATCGGGAAATAGAGGAATCCAAACGTCGTCCACTTTGAAGTAATCGTTCTCCCAGCATTCGCCCCTTGCAGTTAAATCCGGAGCGCACAACCTTTCGTACATGTAATGCATTCTGGGTTCACTTAAAACTGCCGCCAAGCACTCCAAGTCGCGGCCTAAATAATCATCCATGAACTCACCTTTATTGCAGTACGAATTCTTGCTTTCCAAGCCGAATATCCCGTAATAAATCCGTCCATTTGGATGAATAAGTTTATGAGACGTATCGTACCCCCTGTAACCAGCTATGCAAGTGGCGAGCGACACATTCTGAACGTACTGCGGGTAGTATTTAAACTTCAATCTCCTCGCTAGATCGCAAAAATAATAGACTTTGCTGTAGCTCGGAACACCGATGGCGCACAAAATCACCGCAATCTTGTAAACCTCCATCTCAGTATCGTCTTTGACAGACACTGAGGATACAACTCACTGGTCCAATCTAATCTGATAGAGATTACGTCCTTTCGAAGCTTCCTTTGAGACTATTCTTATTACTCATAACCTACTCAGCTTTCAAGAAGTTTTTTTTTTTTTTTTTTTAAAGGAAAACCAATATAGACAGATAGATTATGGTTTCTTGTGAGCGATAGATTTTCCTTTGTGAACCTCAGCAAGATGATTGAACAAACTCGTATCCCCCTAAAAAGCACTCCTTGAGAAAACGCTCCACTTTATTAAACAATAACAGAACACCAAAAGATGATCATTTAGCTGGGCGATGTCCGTCCACAAGTTGTACAATATTGTTCACTACTGGAAAAAATTCTTATACTTCAGTACTGGAAAAAATTCTTTTTAATGTCAATCATCGACGTGGATCATTGATTTGAAAAAAAAAGACAGTGGAGTCTGTTTTTACCCTAATTGGACCACGGTGTCACTATTGTCACCGAAAACATCTTAGGAACTCCATAGATGTTCCAAAGTGTCATCGGAGTAACCAAAATTAAATTGCAATTTAAAAATTAATGGACAGAGTTGAATTTTTTGTGAGTTAAGGAGTCAAAAAATGATGTTATGATCGAAAAAAATTTCATCGATTTTCTTGGAAATGTTTGACATAACTATATTTGAGACTTCCAATGACCCACAATCAATTCTGCTGTCCATTACATTTAAACTTGATGTGATTTAAATTTAATTTTGGTTACTCCGGTGACACTTTGAAACAGCTTTGAAACAGTTCCTGAGATGTTTTCGATGACTCTAGTGATACCATGACCAATTAGGGTTAAAGATACATAATGTATATGACGTCAGATGTTACATGTTACTATCTTTAGAGAATTAAAGAACAAGAAATTTAGATCCACAGATAGACATGTTTATTTATTCGGCACCACTTTGTACAATTTGCTACGAACCTCATCAAAATCGGCCAACAAAAATAATGCGAACACATACTGAACGATTCTCAGTCTTCACGCGGATTTTAGTTCTTTCGGAGGGTTATGAATAAAGAAAAACATGAAATAGAGAAATATATTTTTAAATTGTCAGTTCCGTTATCACATTACGCAGTTTTCTCGGGACTGATGAGGTTAGTTGGTGGTTAAGAAGGGTAAAGGTGTAGTTTATTACAGCTTCATCGCATATTTGGCTCTCAAATAGGTGATATTCGGAAGGAAGGTGCCACAAGGTGTGTTCCAGTTGACGGCAGATGTGAGCATGGTCGACAGTACAATTCTTTCCCCGCTCCTTCCAGATAAAGTTGACTAATCTGGAACATAAAATTTTAAAAAATTGTCGTAATTACAGTAATTGTGTATTAATATTTCCTGGAACTTTCCTAAGTTCCCAAGGACTGATTGTGATAAAATTTGGTGTATGGGCTCCATTTGGGGTCTAGTTGTGCTCAAAGCTTCTGGTTGATGTCGGTAACTTCTAAGGGTTGAAAATGCCCTAACTCGAAAAATTTTGATATAAAGCTATTGGTTTTCTATCAATTTAAGATAGTATTGATTTTTTAGAAATTTCAGAGACCCAGCGGAGCCCTGTAGGACAAACCGTTCGCTCCCTACGAGAATTTAGGGGTTGGACGTACGATAAATCAGGAACACGACTGTGAATCACAAAAGAGGCCTAATCTCCGTTCAAATTTTATCTGAATAAAATGCGATCGCTGTTCATTTCTTCGATTTGTATTCAGTTTTGCTTTCTGAGCAACCAGTAATCAAATTTCCATGTGAAGCTCTCTATTTTTCGAATCGAGTGTGAAGCGTTTAGTTCTTTCTAATAAACTTGATTGTGAAGGTGTGAAGGCAGTATGGTGTGGTAGGTTTTACCTACCAATGGTTCGTAGGTAAAAAAAAAACGCTGCAAATCATTGCTCAAAGGTTTATCATTTTCTGTGTAGATCACCCTTCTGTATAGATCACTGGTTCTCCATCAATAGCACCTACCACCATTTGCATTCTCCCTTGACTCTCCCTTTCAAATTTCAGCTTCCTACGTTCATAGGATTGAAAATGGCTTCGGAGCTCACTTAGCTGATCGGTGATCTGGAGAGTGAAGATCGTCTCGAATGCTGAAGACGCCTGGAGGACCACTGATCAGCTGAGTGAGCTCCGAAGCCATTTTCAATCCTATTGAACGCAGGAATCTTCAAGTTTCAAAAGCATTGTTTTCATGATTCCGTTACCTTGGTAGACTCCAAAACAAAACTTCTAGTCTGAAGTTACCCGAAATACGCTGCAAATTAGTACACAAAGGTTAATTTTTCTGGATAGATCACTCGTCTACAAAGAAGACAGATTTGCTTTTCACTAACTAGCAACCATATTTTCGCTTCACAATCAAGTTTATTTTGAAGAAATAAACGCTTAATACTAAATTCGAAATGATGGAATGTTGTGGGTGCCTTCATAAGGAAACTTGATTACTGCTTGCTGAGGACGCAAAACTGAATACAACTCGAAGAAACGAACAGCCATCGCATTTTGGTCAGCTAAAATGTTGACGGAGATTTGGCCTCTTTTGGTTTATTATTTTCAATAATGAACCTTTGGAATCGATCAAGAAAAAAAAATTTTAACACCCCCTCAAAATTTGATGGTTTACGTTTCAAGGTACGTAGAATCCAAAAATCGAATAAAAATTTGGCCGTCCGTCCGCCGTACGCCGTACGCGGCACTTTTGCCACTTAGAATTGACAGATTTTGATGAAATTTGGTATGTAGGCTCCATTTGGGGTCTAGTTGTGCCCCGAAGCTTTTGGTTGATGTAGGTCACTTCTAAGGGTTCCAAAATCAATTTTGAAATTTTGAAAACGCCCTAACTCAAAAAATTTCGATATAAAGGTATTGTTTTTCCTTCAATTTAAGATTCTATAGAATTTTTAGAATTTTTTGAGACCATCCGGAGCTCTGTAGGACAAACCGTTCGCTCCCTACGAAAATTTGAGGGTTTATATTGAAATATATATATACCTATAAATCAAAACACGAGTGTGAATCGCAAAAGAGGCCTAATCTCCGTTCAAATTAGAGCTGACCAAAATGCGATCGATGGTAGGTGATTTTGATTTTTTTTTACATTTTTTTTCGATTTTTTTTTCGATTTTTTTCTTATTGGATGGTTGGTGATTTTGTAGACGAGTGATCTATATAGATAAATAATAAACCATTGTGTAATAATTTGCAGCGTTTTTGATTCACACTCGTGTTTTTGATTAATCGTAATCCCAACCCTGAATCTCTCAAGGGGAGCGAACGGTTGGTCCTACAGAGCTCTGGTTAGTTTCAAAATTTTTAAAAAATTCGTTACTATTTGAAATTGGTAAAAACACAATATCTTTATTTCGAGAGTTTTTGAGTTGGGGACTCTTGAAAATTGCAACTCTTAATTTTCACCCCTTAGAAGCGACTGACATCAACCGAAAGCTTCGAGGCACAACTAGACCCCAAATGGAGCCGGGATTTCATCAAAATCTGCCCTAAGGAAAGTGCCGCGTACAGCGGATGGACTGATTTTTTAAATTTGATTGTTGGATTCTAAGTTCCTTGAAGAGTAGGTAAACCATCAAATTTTGAGGGGGGGATTTCATTTTTTTTCTTGATCGATTCCAAAGTTTTATTATTGAAAATAAACCAAAACCGACCGGAGTCTTTCTGTGTTGTTTCTCAGACAACCTCAAATAATAAAATAATGAAGTTATAATAAATAATTTGCCTCGTTCCATCGAAAATAGTCATCCAAGAACCAACAAGGTGCGCCCTTTCGTTTGCTCTTCTCAAAAGCGCGAAAATCTCATTCACACTCCAAACCGCTCCTAACTGTTTGCACCTCATCACGAATCCTGCGAAGTCATTTCTCCAAAAGATGCGTCGACCAGGTGGTTGAGGTGCGGAAAAAAAGGAGAAAGGAGAAATATAAAAGGAGAAAAAAATCAACCGGTTAGTGCAGGAGAGTAACTATCTAACTGTCGGACCATCGCGAGCTGAACGTGACTCGAAAATCGTTTATCTCAACAAAAGTGTGCAATAATGACTTGAGTTCAATTTTGACTTTTTATACAGAGTAGACCCGTTAGGCATCTAAGCCCTTTTCGTTTGGAGCTATGAAAAACGTCTGCCACATAAGTTCCAAACTGATTGAGTTGTTCGTAATTAGATCTCGTAAATTCCCGTTTTATGCACTTAGAAACGTCGCTATAACTCAAAATATGGTTTTAAAAAACTTGGTCAGTATTACGAGAAAAAAAACGTCTACCTATTAGAAATACGGTTGATTGGTTTTATGGCTTCTCCGCAGGTGAATACAGTTACAATTAACTGTCAGTCTATTGCTATTTTCTTCACGAGATTTTGAAAATGTCTTCAGAAACGGTATCTGAGGGTCTCATATAAACCGAGCAAATGTCAAAGCTTTTTTTCCCAGCATCGCACATTTAAAATTTTTCGACATTAAGGTCGTTTCGGTTTATTATTTTCAATATTGAACCTTTCGAATCAAGCGAGAAAAAAAAATTGTCTCCCCCCCCCCCATTTGATGGTTCACGTTTCAAGGTTCGTGGAATCCAAAACGTTCGTCAAGTGGGAGTGGCACATAGCATCCTCGTATCCATTCCCCGATTATACAGGTCTCATGTTAAGGCTAAATGTCACGAGGTTTTAGTGAGATTCTGAGATAAGAGATGGCAGCACCATCAGGGCCAAATTTCATTGACTTGTTAGGCGTTATATTTACATAAAATCAAGAATGAATTTTAAAAACAAGGAAAATTAATAGTAAGTAAGTAAGTAAAGTAAGCAACCATTTCAGGTTGAATTTTCGTCCGACTGCCATTCTTGGCATCGCGGACGTCATCAGCTGTCTCCCTAAGGGGAGATCAGAATTTTTTCTGATGATTTCGCTCATGGCTTCCCAAACATCACCGCCTTGGGTTGGAACGAGAGATTGCCGATCGTCTAATAGACAGAAAACTTTCTGTTGGCGACCAGACTCGAACTCGCATCCCCGCTAGACTGGTTCTTATCCTATCACCGCAGTCGGGTACACTGTCCACTAGACCACCGACGCCCACAGGAAAATTAATAGTGTAACTCCTAGAATAATTAAGAGGGAATTTGGGAAAAATATGCCCCCATAAACCTTCTATTGCTAGTTCAGCTAAATAAACGGTCGAGACTAGAATGATGTTAGATCACTTTTGCAACTAGGTACATTGAAATTTGAACAAATAGGTACCTACCTACTCCATGTACAATGAACTAAAATTACCACAATTTCAGAACCAACTATTTAGTAGTTCAAACCATTATCAGTATCAAATTAAAATAGAATCTTGCTCATAAGTTAATTATATGAGAATCCTGCTTTTTATGGCAATTTCACCACATTCGTTCAACCTCAAGGAAGAGAAGTTGGAAATGGGAAGGTTGATGGTACTTATAAGGTGGCCAGGAAAAAAAGAATAGTGATGAAAGGGTGCAAACTATCAAAACATGAATGTCGGAGAGAAGGTAAAGGCCGTGCGGGTGGCGGGCGTTTGAACGCCGCCGCCGCCCCCCAGCCCATGATCGCTCCCTCGCCCCCGCTCCATATCGTAGAAACGCGAATCCGACGGCTATGATCAAGTTAGAAAAATTCCGCAAACGGATTCGTATTCTTAATTAGGTTCTGCAAGTGGCTATAAGGCCACTTTTTGAAAAATTTCAAAATTTGAACAAATTTTTGTTGGGGGAAGTTTGAAAAAAAAAATTTGCACACTTTCTAAACCAATTACCCGGAATTCTACGGTGATCTTGAAGAGAAATCCGTTTGTGGAATTAAAATATCTTGATCCGTTCTCAAATGAGAAGTAAACTAAATTTTCTTCATCTTGGTGCTGCCACGTGGTGGCGGATTTCACAACTAAACTCGGGACATTTAGCCTTAAGGAACGGATAACTTCAGGAGTCGATTCTACAACTAATTTAAGTGAGAAACAGTCTCTTAGCAATTTTGTTTTAACCACTTGTTTTTCCAAGTTTTTCCTATTTTAAGATTTTTTTAATGTGTTCGATTTATGAATCACTTCAAAATTTCGGTAACATTTATGTAACTGGAGCTTATTGGTAACAAATTTTTCTCAAATGCGTACAGACATTTTTTCCCCACATATTGGTATCTGGAAGCATACCTATCATTCATTTTCCAGTAAAAATCGTGTTGTATTACCCTGAAAAAAAGGTAAAGTGCCGAATTCTCACTTCCTAGTCTTGTCACAGTGTAGAGGTACTGAACTACAGAAAAGACAGGCACAGCGATTGCAGCAAGAAATCGATGTGCACCCTATCGGAAAACTTAGATCACGGTCCCGCTGCTGTTTGGGCCCATTTACAACCAGTTTTCCATTACATCAAATCCATTGTACCTAACATCAAAACTGTCCACTTCCTGTCTGACAGCCCAGCGACTCAATATCGCAACCGCACTATATTTTACTTAGTTGCTCACGCCCTCGCTGCATCCTTTGAAATATCAGTGGCAACCTGGAATTACTCTGCACCGGGTCACGGAAAAGGAGCACCAGACGGAGTAGGAGGCTGTCTGAAGAGAACGGCAGATTCAGTGGTTGCACAAGGGCATGATATCGACAGTTTACAACGATTGGTAGAAGTGTTACAAGAAAATACCAGAAATGTCATACTACGAGTAGTCAACGATATTTCAGTCATTAAAAATGTGATTCCAAAATCGATTCCCCCGTTCAAAGGCACAATGAAGGTTCACCAAGTCGTCTATCTTAAAGACAACCCTGAATCACTCTTGATGCGGAAACTCAGCTGTTTTCATTGTTTTAGTTGCAAGAAACATTTTCTCGGGTTTCATGAGTTCCCTGCTGAAGAAAGCATAGCTACCTCACCTCATGATATGCTGCAAGATGTTGAATGCCAACTTCATTTCGAACCAAGTACAGTCCAAGATGAAGAATTTGAAATTGTTCCCGGTCCTTCTCAACAACAAAGAGATTTAGCACCGAATATTTCCACGAATTCTCCATCGAAAATCACCCCGGGAACCTACGCTTTGATCAAATTCAGTGGCTTCGGAAATAAATCGTACCGTTACGTTTGCGTTGTGGAGGAGGTAAATCATGAAAATGATACACTCTGGGTAAGAGGGTTAAGAAGCTTTGGAAAATCGGGCCAAGAATTCACATTGAAAGACAATGACCACTGTTATGTTTGAGTGTCGTCGAGTGAAGGAGATGACCTTCTCGATGCGGCGTTTGTGTTTCCTTCAACCCCTACTCAACGAAGAGAGAAAAGTCCCTATCCTAACATGCAGTACTGTCGCATTGGCGGCTCATGGAACCAGACCTGCATGCGGAGTACTGGGAGTTGCAGGCTAGCCCGTCAGCCCCGGCGTTTCATAGAAACCTACCGGCGGGATGCGGGAAATTTACCTAGTGAGCCTAATATTTCGAGGAGAAGGTAGGTAGAGAGCGAAATGAATAAGTCGGTTGACTGAACTAGATGGTCATACCTAAGGGAGCATCCCTGAGTGGGCTTATATACTCAACTAGTTACCTCGGGGGATAGAGAGGTGGAAAGGTGACGTCATGTTGGCGTGTCCCCCGTACCTCGTCTCCCCCAGTGGGTGATGACTCACTCAGGGATCCTCCTGTTCGCTTCTTTATTTAAGAACTAACTGTTAATTGATAAGTGGGTCATAACAACCACTGTGAGGTGTGCAGTGAGGATTGAGGGTATGTCTGAAACAATCTTGCTTAGAAGTTCAAATCTGGAGGATAATGTTCTTAATTCGATTTCCTCCAAGAGAGAAGTCCAAATAGTATATTTAACTAATAAAGTAAAAGGTAGAAGGTATTTCGAGCCGACCAGAGGTGTGCCTGGTGAATTACTGGATTGGAGACACCTCTGCCTACTCCATTCTTCCCACGAATTCTGACTTGCTCATTTCGCTCTCGAAGTTCGTCTTCACCTTCCAATTGCTATCGGTTTTACGTGCCGGTTAATCTCTCCTATCCACGTCACCCACATCTGTAGAAGGTTCTGCATGCCGATGAACTTCTCCATTATACCTTCCTTTTCATCGTTCCGAACTGAGTAGCTTCTAAAGTGAAGTCGAGTTAGAAAGATCAAATTCAGTCCATATATTTTCTTAATTTTTGAACACAGTCAGAAATGAAGTCGTGACAGTTCTCAACTCATCGGACCCATCAGTAGTCTAACTAAACCAGACAATGTCTAACCATCAGATCACAACCAACCACATGTTCTCTGCGTAAGCTGCCCGTATAGTCAATGTTTTCATCCTTTCCATCGGTTCATGAACATTGACATAATTCCACTGGTCAACCAAAGCTTCAATTTCCTTGTTGCAGTTCAGCCACCAGACAGTTTTTCGCAATGGAGGCTCTAGAAAGTGTTTCGTGCAATTAATGAAAAATAACTTTCCAAAAGTAATTAAGGGTTACAATCCAAACAATTTGTCAACATCTTCAACGAATATCGTTATTTCTTCTCGAAGAGAACACACCTGCGAGCTTCTGATGTGTAATCTCGGCTAAACATTTTTATCGTCAGCGATTCCGTTGCTCAGAAATATTGGTGCTGCCTGTGGTTCTCTACAAGGAAGTTCCCTCCGAACGTAGAAAACCTCGTTACATCAAAACGTCCTTTTTAGTGTCTCAATAGTCCTTCCTGGCGCTCAATCGGTGAAAGTTTGAGGGCCCGCAGTGAGAGTTCTTTCAAGGTCTCGACATTTTCTTTTGTTTACCTCGCATTCTTCTCCGTGTCGTCGAACCACCCAATGAAACCTGGTGGAGCGTCAGCGAGGTCTAATGGATCACCAATTATTGCTTCAGAGTCTACCGATTGTTTTCACTTTTTGAAGTGGAAAAAAATTCCTCCTACATCGACATTTTCTCTTGTATTTGACGTTTCAGACCTTCCTGAACAATTTTGCTTTCATGCGTGTTTCCAGTCACAGAAAGACCAACGTTTAGCCTTTTATGAACAATTTTCGATTTTCGTAATTTTACTTTCCGATTCCGAATTATATTAGTACGATAGTGACATTAGGTAATTTCAATCAAAGCGAGGAATAACATGATTTTGACCGTACTTATGACATTTTGAACCTTCTAGGGCTGTACAAAATCCTCTCAACTTTTATTACTACAATTTTCGCACAAAATTGGAATGGTTCCTATCTCCAGTTCGGAGTGATACTTGTATGAATTACATGTAATAATTACATATCCAACTACATGACATGTAGTTAACTGAAGACACATTGTGTCTTTCTTTTGCCCAGAAGGGAATATTTCTTGAGGTTGGGTTGACCCAACTCGACTTGAATTTTTCCTGCATCGTGCATATTTTCTCTATCACATTGTTTCTACCCAAGGACAGGGTCTTAATCGTATGATAACGAATTTGTTGACAGCGATGCTGAGATTAACCAAAGCATAACACTAAATATAATTGAATACAAATTGTAATGGACTAATAAACTAATAATATCAACTATAATAGACAGTTTTTAGACGAGTGTGAGTACGTACCTATTTTGGTTTATTATTTCTAATAATAAGCCTATGTGATCGTATCGCAAAAAAATTTTATAACCCCCCCCCCCCCTCAAACTTCGTCACTTTACGTTTCAAGGTGCGTAGAATCCAAATTTGCAATGTCCGTCCGCCGTCCGCCGTCCGCGGCACTTTTCTTAGCAACTCTGGACCGATTTGGTTCAAATTTGGTACATGGGCTCCATTTTGGGGTCTAGTTGTGCCGCGAAGCTTTTGGTTGATGTAGGTCACTTCTAAGGGGTGAAAATTAAGGAAAGAAATTTTCAAGAGTGCCCTAGCTCAAAAACTCTCGAAATAAAGGTATCGTTTTTTCACCAATTTTAAATAGTATTGAATTTTTAAAAATTTTTGAGACCACCCGGAGCTCTGTAGGACAAACCGTTCGGTCCCTACGAGTATTTGAAGGTTTTCCTTCGATAAAACAGAATCATGAGTGTGAATCGCAAAAGAGGTCTAATCTCCATTCAAATTTTATCGGACTAAAATGCGATCGCTGTTCATTTCTTCGATTTGTATACAGTTTTGCCTTCTGCGTAACCTGTAATCAAATTTCAATATGAAGCTTTCTATTAACATGTTTAATGTTTTAGGGCTGGGGGTCATTCTGTGAATTCCGACACGCAGATCTGCAACGCTTTTTTTTCTTAGTTACCACGGACCGATTTCTTAGTTACCACGTTATATCGGCTCCATTTGGGGTCTAGTTGTACCAAGATGGTCACTGATCAGCTGAGTGAGGTCCAAGGCCATTTTCTCTCCTGTTGAACGCAGGAAGCTGAAATTTGAGAAGCAGGGTCAATGGAGAATGCTGAAGGCGCCTGAGTGGTCACTGATCAGCTGAGTGATCGGCAATCTAATTTCTCCCTTGCGAGGGAAAAACATTAAACATGATTTAATGTTTTTCCCTCGCAAGGGAGAAATTGAACAGAGTCTTCGATTTTTTTCCAATCGAGTGTGAAGCGTTTAGTTCTTTCTAATAAACTCGATTGTGAAGGTATGAAGCCAGTATGGTGTGGTAGGTAGTACCTAGCTGGTAGGTAAAAAAAAAGTTGGTAGGTAAAAAAAAATGTTGGTGGGTAAAAAACGCTGCAAATCATTGCTCAAAAGCTTCTTCATTCTTCAGATCACTGATCAGCTGAGTGAGCTCCGAATCCATTTTCAATCCTATTGAATGAAAGTGCTCTTCCAGGCGTCTCCAGCATTCGAGGAGATCTTCTTCACTCCTCAGATCACTGATCAGCTGAGTGAGCTCCGAAGCCATTTTCAATCCTATTGAATGGAAGTGCTCTTCCAGGCGTCTTCAGCATTTGAGGAGATCTTCTTCACTCCTCAGATCACTGATCAGCTGAGTGAGCTCCGAAGCCATTTTCAATCCTATTGAATGAAAGTGCTCTTCCAGGCGTCTCCAGCATTCGAGGAGATCTTCTTCACTCCTCAGATCACTGATCAGCTGAGTGAGCTCCAAAGCCATTTTCAATCCTATTGAATGGAAGTGGTCTTCCAGGCGTCTCCAGCATTCGAGGAGATCTTCTTCACTCCTCAGATCACTGATCAGCTGAGTGAGCTCCGAAGCCATTTTCAATCCTATTGAATGGAAGTGCTCTTCCAGGCGTCTTCAGCATTTGAGGAGATCTTCTTCACTCTTCAGATCACTGATCAGCTGAGTGAGCTCCGAAGTCATTTTCAATCCTATTGAACGCAGGAAGCTGAAATTTGAGAGGGAAGGTCAAGGGAGAATACAGATGGTGGTAGGTGCTATTGATGGAGAACCAGTGATCTATACAGAAGGGTGATCTATACAGAAAACAATAAACCTTTGAGCAATGATTTGCAGCGTTTATACTTATGGAATAAAGTTGACTCCGTGCGAATGTTAACTCGGAACTAACTTTTTATTGACAACATAACTTTTCAGGTAAACAATCAACATGTGTCATAAGATTTTAACGTGTTCAATTAAATCAACAAATAAACTGAAGAAACCGCTACAAACCTAATAGCAATAACTACAATTGACTACAATTGGCTGACTGCCTAATAACACTAATCAGATACAACTAAAAAACTTATTATACTAACTGTGGTTTATTGACTTTTAATATAATTAATTAATTAAAATTTGATAAAATGCTAACTATGATTGACAAACTAATAGCTCTAACACTAACAATAACTAACAAACTAATAACACTAATTATGATAGTAAAACTAATAACATTAACTATAAAAGATTTTCAACATAATTGATTAACTATAATAATTGACTAATATTACTGACTGTGATTAACAAAATAGTGACAGTAACTAACAATAACTATTACTTACTAACTAATAGCACTAACTATAATTTACTTTCAACATCATTGATTAACTATAATAATTGACTATAACACTAACTATGATTGATTGAATTTCAATATAATTAATTAAATAAAATGTGATAAAACACTAACTATGATTGACAAACTAATAGCACTAAGTAACTATAATTGTTAAGCTAATAACATTAACTATAAACGATTTTCAACATAATTGATTAACTATAATAATTGACTAATATTACTAACTGTGATTGACAAACTAGTGAGAGTAACTAACAATAACTATGATTGACAAACTAATAGCACTAATACTAACAATTACTTACTAACTAATAGCACTAACTATAATTGATTTTCAACATCATTTATTACTTATAATCATTGACTAATAACACTAACTATGATTGACAACTAGTGACAGTAACTAACAATAACTACAATTTACTAAGTAACAATAATAATAATATTATGATTGACTATCATATACTTCCCAATCATGTTGCTGTTTGTTGATAAAATTTCGTATGGGGGTTTTAGATGGTTAGCATCCTCATTCCAATAATTGTTAGTCCACGCGAGGAATCGAGGTTTACTGCCTAACCAACTCGGCTGAGTTTGTTTTTCAGTTACTAATCATAACTGGTATTATATCACGTCTTCGGTAGATCTGGAGACTCCCGCTAGGTACCTACTTAATTGGTTCTTACCAGGAGGGTGTTTCCCGATATGGGATAAAGAGGAAAAAAACTGCGACGATTCTGTGGGAAAAGACATTAAAGTGATCCTGCAAGGTGAAGTTTCCTCGCCAACTAATAGTGGAGATCATGGTAGCAGTTACAGTTATGCGAGTAGAACCATCGAATCCCGTCCTGATGACTTCAAATGGTATCTCCTAGGAGAAAAAAATACGTGAGGAGTCCGAGAGGAGCCATTATAAAGGAGATGAGAACCACTTAAGACCCTGGACTTCATCTTTTGAAAAGGTCACTGCTCTTGTCGACAGGAACCACTAGAGGAAATTCTTCTTTAGATAGCCCTGGTCTGCATTCTGGAGAGAATAACGAGAATATAAGCTCGCCAAGACAGGTGGGCAGTAGTTTTTATCGAGTCGACTCTTGGTGTCGAAAGAACCGTAAAGATTCTACTATACATGAGTGGGTACTTTTGAGTCATAGAAGACATGAGATTTCAACCCTTCATTTCCATCCGGTTGGTGGTTGGGGTTGAAATTTTCAAAAATGCCCTAGTAGGTAGTAGGCACCTACGGTTGGTAGGGAGGGATCTATACAGAAGGGTGATCTATACAGAAAATAATAAACCTTTGGGCAATAATTTGTAACTTTTTTCTTTTACCTACCAACTTTTTTTTACCTACCATTTTTTAAAATTCAATACTTTTTAAAATTGGTTAAAAAACGATACCTTTATTTCGAGAGTTTTCGAGCTAGGGCACTTTTGAAAATTTCAACCCTATATTTTCATCCTTTAGAATTGACTGACATCAACCAAAAGCTTCGCAGCACAACTTAGACCCCAAATGGAGCCCATATACCAAATTTCATCAAAATCGGTCCAGTGTTGCTAGGAAAAGTGCCACGGACGGCGGACGGACGGAACATTTTTTATTCAATTTTCGGATTCTACGTACCTTGAAACGTAAAACATCAAATTTTGAGGGGGGCTTAAAATTTTTTTCTTGCTCAATTCCAAAGGCTTACTATTGAAAATAATAAACCAAAAGTTGAATTGAATTTGTAAAAGGTTGAAATAAATCTGTAAATGCTATAATTGGGTTATGGATACGAGGAAGCTATGTGCCACAGCCTCTTAGCAGAGGTTTTTTGCTTCCGAGTCTACCAAGGTAGCGGAAGCTTTGTTTTAAATCTTCAAGGACGACAAAAAAAAGTTCTCCAAAATCAAAATTTCCACTTGCGTTTTGCGTTTTAGACCTTTCTGAACAATTTTGGTTCCGTGTCTGTCTGTGTGTCTGTCTGTCTGTAATGAATTCCTTGTAACGCGCATAACTCTACGAAGTTATTGTCCGATTTCTATGAAATTTTCAGGGATTGTGCGGGTTGGTGTGCAGACGGTCCCCTTTGAAAATCATCATCCCCGGACTGATAGAAGCGACTGCGCATGCGCAAACGTAAAATCCTTGTAACAGCCATAACACTTACATTTTTCATCCGAATTTGATGAAATTTTCTAATATTGTCCAGATTAGCGTGTAGATGGTCCCCTATGAGGGTATTGGAAGGTACTTAGAGATTGGTGTTTAGAGATTAGCTACTATGCATCGGATCATCTATATAATCGGGTTATGGATAAGAGGAGCTATGTGCCACACCCACTTGGCAGACGTTTTTGTAGGTCTCTGCTGATGTACTGAGGTAACCGTGGATACGTGATGGGGAGTCTAGTGAGTGGTTACATCGAACGTTCGTCGGTGAGTCCGTCACGTTCGCCATCCGTGCGTTGCTTCCTCCGTTCAAACAAGAAAATCTCTCGAAGTCGCCCCGAACGGTTCGTCGCTCGGAAAAAATTCCCGCGAGCGGCTCCTCGCACGAACACGAGCGGTCATCCGTGAATCTGAGGGGGCGCTTGGAGGCTCCACCTGCTCCGGAGCACCTGAGATGCTGCTCCGCGGACACCGTTATCCTGACCTTCCCATCCGGCTGCGGGACATTCGCCGACCGCGCGCGTCCCGTTCGAAGGACACGCAGTGCGAACGCACTTCTCTCAACAAGCGGGACAAATCTCAGAAACCCACGCAGGGGGGGGGGGGGGAGGGGGTGAAGGTTCTCACGGCAGTTTGTAAATGACCGGTGAGAGTTTTCTGGAGAATCTGCGTTAAAACTGGGAGGAATAAATCAGTGGAATATCGTGAACAGAAAATGTTCAAACGGATAGAAATACATTCAAGTAAAACTTGAAAAAAATTGAGAAAAACGAAATGCGTCAAAAAGGTGTGAAGCACACATAACACATGGAAGGTGTAGGCAATCCTCTTGTTTACTTTTTAGGACGTCCCACAGTAAGACTTGGGCGTCCTTATGCGATTGATCTGGGGAGAAGGAGGACAACACTCAACAGAAAAACGCTGCAAATCATTGCTCAAAGGTTTATTATTTTCTGTGTAGATCACCCTTCTGTATAGATCACTGGTTCTCCATCAATAGCACCTACCACCATCTGTATTCTCCCTTGACCTTCCCTCTCAAATTTCAGCTCCTGCGTTCAATAGGATTGAAAATGGCTTCGGAGTAGAGGTGTGTAAGACAAGGTCATTTGGCGGATTCGAATCCCAAACGGCCACTCATTACAGAGACCAGGTCTTTTGAATCCGTTCATCCGTTCACTCACAAGACCAACAACCAACCGGTCAGAAGGCACAAACATATTGTTTAGTAATGCATGCATTCCAGGGGACGTCCCATTGGATAAGCATTAGATCAGTTTAACCAGTTGGTAAGCGATAAAACTGTTTCACTCGATGTAATTTGGTTTATTACTTTAGGCAAGAAATACTCACCCCCCCCCCCCTCACCATTATCCACCATAACATTTCTAGCGGCATGGGAGCCTCGAATCTGAAGAGCATTTCAAAATCCATGATCTACGATACCCAACATGCGAATTCGAGTTCACCCCCCCCCCCATCCACCAATGGTGCCAGTCTGGCACCAAAGCGGAAATACGTCGTAATATTGAACTTTCATCTGTTAGTTTTAGTAGGCGGTCCGTCGAGGTTCACATCCGTATTCAAGGTGAAACACACACACAAAAAAAAAACAAAAAAAAAAAAAACACGAAATGTGCGGTTTATGGTGTCCTGGTACCACTATTAGTTCCATGGTCGTACAGAGAATAATTCATGAAAATCCGGAGGTATAATGAGAATTTTTCCTTAATTTCAAAGGTTGGGTACAATTAGTAAGCAGTAAAGGAACCGAAATATTGAAAAATCGGATATTTTGTGAACATTATCCCACTCACCCCCTCCCCTTGCGAATTTTGGTACTCTGGTGAAATTATGTACAACTTGGAAGTTATTTGAGTCAAACAAAAAAAGAAACACACAAATGGGTTGGAAGTTGGAGAGGCCTGGGCAGAGTTTACAAGATTACGCCCGCAAACGCACGTTTTTTAAGCATTAACCCCCCCTTTCCACCCCTTAAAAAGCAAAATTGAAAATTCCGGCGCTGTAGTGTACAACTAGATAGTTTTCCGCGTCGAACAAAAAAAGAACCAGGAAAATCGGTTGAGAACTAAGGCCTGTGCAGAGTACACAAGATTTTGTTACACTCACACACACACCTACACACACACATACACACACACACACACACACACACACAGACATACACCTATGGTTTTTTTTCGTGGATTTGGATTCAGAATGGTCTAAAACGGATTACTGTGTGGTTATTTTTTTTTCTGTTGAGTGTTGTCCAACTTCACCCCAGATCGATCGCATAAGGACGCCCAAGTCTTTGTGGGACGTCTAAAAACGACGTCCTAAAAACGAGCGAGTCTGTTAACCGAACGAGTCGGAATAGGTTACGAGTAGGCGATTTGAATGAATCGAATGAGCTAAAAGACAAAAATAAATGAAAGATCGATTCGAATCGTATGAATCAGTCTCTGAGTGTGTTTTGTATTTTTAGTCCTCAGTCCATTCTTCACTAGGATGATGGAAGGGTTTGCTTAGAAAACCACTTCGATCTACTTCTTTCTGTTGATACTTCCTTGTCATTTCCACACATTAATGATCCATGTACAAACATACGTGTATATAAATACACATTATACATCCATATTGCGGGCAATTAATTTATTTTGTTGGCCTTCTGCCGTTGTTCGCGTAATTTAACCGGAAAACTCGATTGGTGGGTTGATGAACGAATGACCGTGGTCATTTTGATAACCCTTTCAGTTCTGACAAGGTCATTTTGAAGATAAGGTCTTTTCAATACGTTCACTCCTGACCGACACACCTCTACTTCGGAGCTGGAAGAGCACTTCCATTCAATAGGATTGAAAATGGCTTCGGATCTCACTCAGCTGATCAGTGATCTGAAATGTGAAGAAGATCTCCTCGAATGCTGGAGACGCCTGGAAGAGCACTGATCAGCTGAGTGAGCTCCGAAGCCATTTTCAATCCTACTGAACGCTGGAAGCTGAAATTTGAGAGGGAAAGTCAAGGGAGAATACAGATGGTGGTAGGTGCTATTGATGGAGAACCAGTGATCTATACAGAAGGGTGATCTATAGATCACCAGCGTCCAGATAGGTCCAGTGTTGCTAAGAAAAGTGCCGCGTACGGCGTACGGCGGACGGACGACAATTTTTTGACATTTTCATGTCTTTGCCTTAGCACATAGCACAAAAAACTGTCACGAAATTGCGTAACGAAATTGTGTTACAGTGCCTTTATAATGATTTCCGCTTACAACGACCCCGTTGTTAGGTTTGTTCCTTTTCTACACTTTTTAACCCACAAAAATCGTTCACCACTCGTTGGAAAGCTCTCGATTTAACGAACATTTTCATGTTCTCCATAACATATTGACTATACGAATAGCGGAGCTATGGGCATAACTGTTCTCATATTTTGTTTACAAACTAATGATCGTGAGTGTAGAAGATAATTAATCCGGAATCGTCTATTTTATTGAAATTAGGTACCTACCTCTTAATATTAATAATAGGGTTATAAAATCGTATAGTGAGGTAAAAAGCAATAGGTAAAGACATGAAAATGTTCCAATGCGTTGCAGACTCGTATGCAAGCGTTTTGGTTTTAAGAACACTGTGCCTCTTCTAAATGAACATGATCATCGAATACTTCGTAGTGAGTAGGAACAAGGTTTTTTTTAAAAAAAGTGAATAAAAAATAAAACGAAAATAAAATAAAAAGAAAACGAGCGAAATGAAAAACGCAAATGCGAGGAAGGTTTTTTTTCGATTTTCGGATTCTACCTATACCTTGAAACGTAAACCAACAGATTTTGAGGGGTGGGGGGGGGGGGGTAAAAATTATGTTGGTCGATTCCAAAGGTTCAGATTGAAAATAATAAACCAATAATGGGAATTTATTCCCATCCACTCATACAAGTATGATTTTTGACTAAGATGATGATGACTTTTCCCCTTGCCCCACGAGAGATCTAGTGATTATTGGCTTCGACAAGAGGTACCTTGAATTAGGTATCTAAAGTAAACAAATAAAGTACTTAGAGGTTAATTTTTGAGAGTATAATTATAATACTTAGTAGCTCACCTGTGTCTAAGCTAGCTGGAAGCCGCGCATCATCGGATGAAGTTAGGCCTCCCTAAAGTGTCAGGAAATTCAGTCTCAATGTTGTTGGCTGAAAAATAAAATTAAATATTGAAAACCATCGACAATGAAAATACTGTGTAAGTGAATTTTCTTGAAAATTGAAGCTTTAAAATGGACTCAAAATTTTGAGCATGGACTCTTTTGTATTTTTCATTATTTAATAATGATTAACGGGAGGTTTCCATTATTTTTCTGACCGTCACTTTAGACTGATTGTCTCGGTCACAACTCCAAAAAGCGTTTCCATGACAATTTTAACAAATTTCATGTGAACAGTTAATTGTCGCGAAATAAACATCAACAAAATTTGTGGTGGAAAAAAATGGAATAAAATTATTAACCGTCCGTAGTTTTTATTTTCACTGAAATCTGGAATATATAACGACATATATTAATGTGTTTTCCTATACGATAGCTTGACTGATTGTTTCACAAACATTTCAATTTTCTGCCAAAATGTTCATACCTACCTAGTAACAAACAAAAGGACGAGTTCGTTGGTCTGTAATTTCGGACAATCGTAAGGGTCCACCATAAAATTTCTAGCGGCATGAGACCCTCGAATTTGAACAGCATTTTGAAATCCATGATTTACGATACCCAACATGCGAATTTGAGTTCACCCCCCCCCCCCTCCCAGTCTGGCACCTTTGCGGTCATACGTACTAACGTTGAACTTTCATCTGTTACTTTTGGTAGGCAGTCCGTCGAAGTTCAATTCCGTGTTCAAGGTGAAACACACAAAAAACCCACGAAATATCACGGTGCTCTGGCACCATGGTGTCATTACTAATTCGTTCCATCGTGGTTCAGAGAATAATTCATAAAAATCCAGAGATACGTTGGTAATTTTTCCTCAATTTTTCCGGGTAACATTATTTTGATACTCCAATAAAATAGTGTGCAACTCGGAAGATTTCTGAATCGAACAAAAAAGAAACACGTAGATCGGTTGGAAATTGAGGCCTGGGTAGAGTTTACAACATTTTGTCACACACACACACACACACACACACACACATACATGCACCTATGGTTTTTCCTCGGATTTTGATTCATAATGGTTCAAAACTAATTATTATGCGGTTATTGTTTTCTCTTGAATGTTGTCCTCCTTCGTCTCAGATTAATCGCATAAGGACGCCCAATTCTTACTGCGGGGCGTCCTAAAAACGTCTGCCAAGTTGGGTGGGCAGTATAGCTTCCTCACTCATTGTAACATGGACGTATAGAATCAGTTGGCGAAAAAATTATGATTCAAAGAGTTATTGAATACCAAAATATTGTATTTGTATTTTCAACGTAGAATTTTATTTAGCGGTCCACCGTCTAGGACCTAACCCACACAATCCCTGAAAATTTCATCGAAATTGGTTGAATAGTTGCTGAGTTTTGGTTGTAACAATAAATTTAAAGTTCGCGCATGCGCAGCGGCTATTGCTTGACCAATTTGATTGAAACTTATAGGGTGTCTCTTAGAAGTTAGTCCCTAACTAACCTCCAAATTTGAGCAAAATCGGTTTATTAGAAACCGAGAAACCGAGGTTCCAGGAAATTCACGTTTGCGCATGCGCGATCGCTCCTATTGGTCCGAAGGTGCTGAAATTGATAGGGGACCGTCTAGGACCTAACCCGCACAATCCCTGAAAATTTCATCAAAATCGGACCACAGGTTAGTATAGTTTTGCCCGGGACAAGGATTGACCACAGACAGACCGACAGACAGACAGACACGGAACCAAAATTGTTCGGGAAGCTCTAAAACGCAAAAAGCAAGTGGAAATTTTGATTTTGGAGGACATTTTTTTTTTTTTTTCACTTCTTTCACGAATACAAAGCTTCCCTACCTTCACTTATTCAAAAACGCATTTTTATGGTTTTTGGTGGATTTTACTATCATAATTATAGTAATTATGGTATACATATTCGGTTAAAGCTCTAAATTTCTGTTATAAGTAATATTTCAAAAATTGAAAATTGTAAATAATAATACAAATATTAATTATTTATGAATATATGCAAAAATACAATAGACGAGTGGGTACTCCTTGAGTGTGAGGTGCCGAGACGAGTATTTTATGAGATTAAAAAAAGTAACCTCCTCTCTCTCAATAGGAGCGTAATTTCAAGTGTTAGCTAAGTATGGATGCTGAATGAACGTCAATTTTAGTTGATAGAAAAACGCTCAAATCCAATTCTATAATAGTATAACCTATAGTAAAATATAATGGCTTGAACTCTACTAATTGGAGCTCAATAATTAATAATTCAATAATTATTATTGAAGTTTTTTTGATTCAAGTTCAATTATTGAACCATGGTATCACTAGTGTCATCATAAACATTTCAGGAACTCAACTGATATCCCAAAGACTTTGTGATATCAGTTGAGTTCCTGCAATGTTTTTGGTGACACTAGTGACACCATGGTTCAATAATTGAACTTGAATAAAAAAAACTTCAATGAAACTTAGTGTCATCGGAGTAACCGACCTTAAATTTCAATTTTAAATTTAATGAACTGCAGACATTTTCTGGGCTATTGGAAGTCTCAAAATAGAGTTATGACAAAAATTTGCAAGGAAATCGCTGAAAACATTCTTCAAAATTTCCATCATAAAATCAAAAAATTGGCTTTCATTAACTTGCTCTGTCTTTTAATTTTTAAATTGCAATTTAAATCTAGTTAATCTGCTGACACTTTGGGACAGCTGTGGAATTCCTAAGATGTTTTCGGTGACACTAGTGATACCACGGTCCAATTAGAGTTAAGAGAAAAACGCTTAAAGCCATTTCTTTAAAGTATAATATAGTATAGTGTGACTTTAAGCGTTTTTCCCAAAACAAAAACTGTCGTTTATTGAGCGATTGATCACGAATGATTATGTAATTAACGTAACCAACGTAAAATACGGATATTAGGTAAATTAAAATATTTATTGACTTACTGTTTTCGTAGTGCTATAACTGAGTATCCTCCAGGGCGCTGACGGCTCCTAGCTCTTCGCCGAGGCAAAACTTGAAGAAGAAGAATATGAGGAGAGAAATGCCTAGAACTGACACGACGGGGTTCTCGAGTACGTCCAAACCCATCTCGAAAGGCACAACAAACTTTCACTGGGACCTACAAGCTGAGTTCCACTTATACCCTTCAACCCCACCTTGAGGCTCCAGAAGTACCTAACTGGTGATTTCACTTCCGAAGGATCTCCCCCTTCGGGTCGACAATGAAGAATGAAGGGAATATTGTGTCAGGAACGAGGTGGATATTATTACACTGGAAGTGCACTCTAGGATTCAGTAAAGTAACATCGAGATTAGGAAACAGGATTGAGTTGTTGAAAAATTTCTTTTAAAAATAAAATTCCCACTCGCATTTTACTTTTTAGATCTTCCAGAACAATCTTGTCCGCAAATCCTTGGGCGAAACAGGCAAAACTTGAAGAAGTTATAGTCCAATTTCCGGGTATCCGGACAAGGTTCAACATACGAAAAAAATCTTTAAATTGAAAAAACTTGAAAAAACAAGGTGTTGAAAGAAAATTGTTAGGAGACATTTTTTGTTGGAAATACCTTGAAGAATCGACCCCTGATGTTTGGCCGTATCTTTCTGAGACACCCTGTATAGTCATAATAATATTATGACATATTATGTCATCCTGTATACTCGTACATTAATGTTTCTAGTGAACAATAGGTTTTCGTATCCATAACCCGATTGTATAGATGATCCGAAGCATAGTAGCTAGCTTATACACGCCTACCAGTATAATTCCTGAGAATTTCGTCAAAATGGTAGAAACATGAAGAAATTAATTAATGTAGAAATTGTAGAAAAATGTAGAACTTAAGTCTGTTCCAAGTTTTTTACTTTTGCGCATGCTAAAAAGCTACTATTTGTTCGGGGGGAATGATTTTCGTAGGGGACCATCTGCATGCCATCTAGCATAACCCCTAAAATTTCATCGAAATCGTACAAGAATTTAATACAAAGACACACAGACAGACAAACACGACACCAAAAATGCCCAGGAAGGCCTAAAACATTAAAACGCACGAGGAAATTTTGTTTATTTTTTAAATCTTGAAAAGTGAAAACAATGCTTCCACTACCTTGGTAGACTCGGAAGCAAAATTCACTCATTAGCTCATGCTGCACGAACGGTTGGAAGGAACTGTGGCTCCTACAAGGAATTGACCCAAAATCGTTCTGAAAGTGTCAAAACGCAAACTTTGATTTAAGAAAGAAAACGCGCATTTTTTTTGACATTTTATGTCTTTACTATGGCACATAAATGAAAAATCGTCACGCGGGGATCGTCACGGAAATTTCTGATGATTTTCACGTACAACCAATCGTTCCTAGGGAAAACTAACTTCCTCATTTTCCACCCCACAAAAATCGTTCACCACTCATTGGAAAGCTCTCAATTTATTAAACATAAGACATAAAATGTCTCTCGTGGTTGCGTACTTGTACGAAAGCTGTATCCACCGTTTGTGTTTACTTTTTACCTGCCTGTTTCGAAATAATTTTTTCTGAAAATTTCTGAAATTGTACTTATACAACAGAATTTTTTTTTGCTGAACTAATATGATTGATATGATGATACTAATATGATGATTAGTAAAATTTCAGAAATTTTCACTAATATTTTAAATAATATTAGTATGATAATATTTCAGTAAATTTTACTAATATTTTAATACGTTTATTGCCTTTTAATCGGGGATTTTCCAATGGGACCAACCGTTTGCGTACTCATGAAAAATTCTAGATTAACCGCTCGGTCGCAGGGATGCAGCAGAAATCTGAAGATCACTGACTGTCCCTTTCTCACCTCACTCAGTTAACTAATTTTGGGGGGTTTAGTTTGTTATTACTTACTTACAAAAACTTTGGCTTTTGCAAATAAGAGATCTATGTATACTTTCCGGGTAAATGTGACCCAACAGTCGAACACTGTTTTCTCGAAAACCCCAAATAATGATAGCGTGACTGTATGATCAGAATAGGGTGTGCGCCTGGGTAGGAAAAACTGTTTATTGTTATTTTTAATCAGAGGTAGACCTAATTCTGAGAATTTTGGTACCAACCGCGACCTTCTAGCGTGTGTAAATCTTTTCCTATGAATTTTTAAAGTTTGGACCGCTTATGACGTCACAGTGGGCTGGGGGGTCCCGGCCAGGCGAGAGGGGCGCGTGACGTCATAATTGGTCGAAACTTTGAAAACCCATAGAAACAGATCTACTCACGCTAGAAGGTCGCGGTTGGTGCCAAAATTCTCAAGATGTAGTCTACTTTCGATTAAAAATCTAAAAAAAAAGTCTGCCAAGTGGGTGTGGCACATAGCTTCCTCGTATCCATAACCTGATTGTATAGATGATCCGATACACAGTAGTTAATCTCTAAACATCAAAACATATTAATCTGTAACATCCTTGAAATTTCATTGAAATCGGATGGAAAATGTAGAAGTTATGGCCGTTACAAAGAATTCACGTTTGCGCATGCGCAGTGGCTACTATCAGTCTGAAGGTGATGATTTTCATAGGGGACCATCTCAATACTAATCTGTAACATCCCTGAAAATTTAATTGAAATTGGATGGAAAATGTAGAAGTTATGGCCGTTACAAGGGAATTCACGTTTGCGCATGCGCAGTGGCTACTATCAGTTCGAAGGTGGTGATTTTCATAGGGGACCATCTAAATACTAATCTGTAATATCCCTGAAAATTTCATCGAAATCGGATGGAAAGTGTAGAAGTTATGGCCGTTACAAGGAATTCACGTTTGCGCATGCGCAGTCACTTCTATCAGTCCGAGGATGATGATTTTCATAGGGGACCGTCTACAACCAACCCGCACAATCCCTGAAAATTTCATCGAAATCGGACAATAACTTCGTATAGTTATACGCGATACAAGGAATTCATGACAGACAGACACACAGACACGGAACGAAAATTGTTCAGAAAGGTCTAATACGCAAAACGCGAGTGGAAATTTTAATTTTGGAGAACTTTTTTTTTCGTCCTTGAAAAGTGAAAACAAAGCTTCCGCTACCTTGGTAGACTCGGAAGCAAAAAATCAAGGCGCACCCCCATTAAAGATACATCAGGTAGGTACCTTCGGAAACGAGGAGGCCCGTGATGAACTTTGAGGGGCCGAAGAATAAGTTAAATGGATAGTCAACAATGGTATCTCACAGAACCGGTGAGACAGAAAACGTCAGACAGAAAAGGTCGAAGGTGAGGTTGAAGGAAAACATTTGAGTTTTGTAAATTAAAAACCATTAACAAGATTAAATCTTGTTAAAAAGTTTATAAAATGTTTATAAATGAAAAACAACTCACAAAAACATCGGCTTCAAATAAATTTCACTTATAAACCACGATGGACAATAGGTGTAGAATCTATCACTGAAGTTACTGCACCGATGGACCACCTTGTTATACGAGTGGTCACCCATCACCTCCTTCCACAAGACCTGGGAAAATACTCCCTTTGTTACAGTCTTAACTAGTAATGTTGCGATGTAGTTGCTAGATAGGACCCGGAAGGTTCTTCTCACCCGCAATTATTAAGGCTAATAAGGCTGAAATTACCTCTTTATGAGGAAAAACCTGCTCATTGCACGTCAGAGATGCGAAATTGAATGGATATGTGATGATTTCGGTTCTACACATTGTAGATTACAATCGTGAGATTTTAAGCTTTTGCAGTAATTTTTTGTGATTAAGCTTCGTTGCAAACAATAACAGAACCAAAATAGGTGAACAATAGAAGTAAAGATACTATGGAAAAACTACCAAATACTCAGTTTTCAGTATCAGAATAAATTATTTCTGCGCTTTAATATTCAACATAGTGTTAGTAGTTCTTAATATTCATTTGACTGTACAGTTTTTGCGCATCCTTGCGCACCTGAATTACCATGATTTACAGATGCCTCTTCCTATCTAGAAACACCTCCAACATTAGTTTGCTGCATTCACCTGCATTCTCGGGCTCCAGAGACGTATCTATCTTGATAAAGTGAGTATAACTCTCCGAAGTTTGCTTGACGTGACTGCAACACGATTGCTGAAATCACTGAAATCACTGTTCACAAACAGCGGATGTTCCAACAACACAAATACCTAATTAATTTTGGAGTGAATGTACGGTTATGATTCAGAATTTATTTATGTTCTTTTACTTTAATTTCATCGTTTACCTGATGATTCGTAAACAATGTTTCACATTTCAATGACTCGTAAAAGAACGAACTTACAATTTCTAGCAACATAGCTAGGTAACCAATAAATCATTTTCTTTGCAAATATTTTTCGATATTGCCCTGGTTTTTGAATTTTCAACCCAAAGAAGACTTCAAACGGATCCGAAAATGGCTCCCGTTGGATTATGCATTGAAAAATACTTATCACTACTCTACAAGCTGCTTTTTCGGATATCGATTTAGACAGTTGATTTTGAATTATAAGCGCATATTTGGGGGCGCACCATCTGAGCTCCCTCTGATGGGCGCAGGGCGGCATTTTGGCCGCCTTTGAATAATATCATATTTTTAGCGTATAAGTGCATTTGTACATCATTGATCACTGACTTTCACAATAGGGAAACACAAATAAGGTACACAACCATGAATATTAGGTTAAATGAATACATTTTATTGAAAATAATTTCAAGTAAGTGAGTATAAACCTAGGTAATTTGAAAATATGACAGTAAGACTGAATACCGTCTTTCCTCCAGTAACACAGCATACACTTTTATAATGCAATATCACAATATAATATAAACAACTTAATTGGGAACAACTATAGCCACATTCGCAGACGATACAGCAGTTTTGGTAGTTGCAGACACAGTTGAAACCTCTACAGAAAAGCTACAGGAAGCTACGAATGCTAGTGGAGATTGGACTCGAAAATGGCGCCTCAAATTAAACGAAACCAAATCCACTCATGTGAACTTCACCATTTTTACATTACAAATATGCCGCTGATCAATCAATGCACAGTCCCGTATTCCGACTCAGCTAAGTATCTGGGAATGACACTATAGTGTCTTTTCTTTTTGACGTGTTCTTTCCACTTCAGCTTCGTATCTATAGATACGAAGCTGAAGTGGAAAGAACACGTCAAAAAGAAAACGCTGCAAATTATTACACAATGGTTTATTATTTTTCTATATAGATCACTCGTCTACAAAATCACCAACCATCCAACATGAAGAGAAAAAAAAAAAAAAAAAAAAAAATCAAAATCACCAACCATCGATCGCATTTTGGTCAGCTCTAATTTGAACGGAGATTAGGCCTCTTTTGCGATTCACACTCGTGTTTTGATTCATATATATATATATTTCAATATAAACCCTTAAATTTTCGTAGGGAGCGAACGGTTTGTCCTACAGAGCTCCGCGCTGTCTCAAAAAATTCTAAAAATTCTATAGAATCTTAAATTGAAGGAAAAACAATACCTTTATATCGAAATTTTTGAGTTAGGGCGTTTTCAAAATTTCAAAATTGATTTTGAAACCCTTAGAAGTGACCTACATCAACCCAAAGCTTCGAGGCACAATTAGACCCCAAATGGAGCCTACACACCAAATTTCATCAAAATCGGTCAATGCTAAGTGGCAAAAGTGCCGCGTACGGCGGACGGCGGACGGACGGCCAAATTTTTATTCGATTTTTGGATTCCACGTACCGTAAAACCGTCAAACTTTACCCCACCAGGGGTAACTTTACCCCAAAAAGTGAGAATCTTCAATTGTGACGTTAAGCGTGGTAGAACTTAGATAAAAGTTAGCTATTGTGTTTTCGTTATTCTCCACATCCCAGAGAATCGATGCGGCTTGCGATGGCGACTTTATCCATGTTATCAGCTGTTATAAGTCATAGTTTAATGTTCAGCTGTTTTTGTCCTGTTTCTCGTGCTCCAAAATTTCTTCCATATCAGGTGTTTGGAGTGGATTTACCAGGCAAGCCCTCATCATATCACTTTCAATAGCTTATTTTGAACAAAATACACTAATCAAATTCTCAAAAAGTGTTTTCTTAGTTATGCCTTTGTTTACCAAAAATGTGATGGTAACTTTACTCCAAAAACCGAGTATCTTTACTCCACTATAAAGGTTGAGATAAAGGTAGCCTAACTCATATTTTCCTTATTTAATCTCGAAAAATATTTGAGTTTTATAATTTTCGCAGTGTTGAATGTAAGGTTTCTAGTGTATCTCATGTCAGAAGTTAGAGATGGGGGGAAGAAATGAGAAAAAGCTTGGTAGGCTTCCCTACCGAAACTTTACAACTGAACACCTGCACTATGATATGAACATAAACGTGCTTTGGTCTCATAAGTTGTGATTTACAATATTATTTACTCGTGGGTTAACTTTGAAATTTACCATTGCAATTCATTTGAAAGTTATCGAATGTGAAACAGACTTTTTCTGTGATTTTGTTAAGTCATTCGTTTATCGTTTATTGTCCGTTAATATTTCTTTACTTGTAGTCAGTTTTGCTCGATTACCTACATAAGTCTGTCTATACTGGAAGACTGAAATTGTGATTTCTTAACCAGAAATATTGCATTTCAAGCAAATTCGTTGAAATAAATTATCATTGAAATTTATATTTTTCTTAGATATAACTTGTATTTTTCAAGCTACAAAGTTCAATTTTTCAGAATATATTTTATAATAATATTATGAATACTTGATATTATCAAGTATTTCTGGGGTAATGAATTCAATCCCGACTAGTAATATTGCACCACTGCCCGTTTCTATAGCGATAACTGTGAGTTTTTTCAGAGTGGAGTAAAGATAGACGCACTCGTAGGTAACGTTACTCCAACATTTAAACAATTAAATAGGGGGGTTGCAATTATCTAATCAATGAGCTCGACCACTCAAAATGTTCAGGAAGCCCTGAAGATCAATTCACTTATTTAAAAAATCAATTTAACCCATTTCGAGTGGAAGAAATTGTATTTGGAAATGTTTTGGGAGTAAATCTTGGGGTAAAGTTTGACGGTTTTAAGGTACCTTGAAACGTAAACCATCAAATTTTGAGGGGGTGGTAAAATTTTTTTTTCTTGGTCGATTCCAAAGGTTCATTATTGAAAATAATAAACCAAAAGGAACAGCTAACAATCAAATTCAGAAAACTGTATTGGCTCCTGGGCAGACATTCACAGCTTAGCTTACACAACAAAGTGCTGTTATACAAAACAGTAGGTACTTATGCCAATTTGGACCTATGATATACAGCTATGGGGATGCACAGCTAAAAGTAACATGAAAATTATTCAAACGTTCCAAAATAAGATACAGAGGAGTATTGTGAATGCTCCCTGGTACATTCGTTATGATGACCTCCACAAAGACCTCAAAATTGAGACTATTAGCGAGGTAGCAAAAAGATACGCGAGAAACTACGGAAAGAGGCTTCACGCACACAAACCCAGAAGCCATCCAGCTTCTGGACAACACTCAAGAAATCCGACGTCTAAAAAGGACCAAGCCACTGCACCTTGGATGATGAAGTGCAACTTTAATGTAGTGAAAGACATTGGACTACCTAACACTTGCATAAGAAATGCGTAACATATATGTGAAGTAATATCTAGATAGTTATGTACCTGATGTACAATACCTCAAATGTAACTAGTTGATATATTGAAAAATAAACGCTATTAGAAAAAAAAAAACAATATAATATTGGTAACACAATAAAGTGAGTTTATAGTGTACTTAAGCACCTTCCTACCCATGTTTGCTTTTCAAAAAATTCGACATCGTCATCTTTCACACTGATTTACGAGCGTCGTTCTCGAATTTGACGTAGCTTCTGCCTGCCATCTGGTGTCTTATGTTGTAATTAGAGAATACCTGTGCGTTCCTTTGCGCTGTGAATTGCTTTCGTCCATGCAAGATCGTTTGTAGTGAAAAGGCGGCTATAAAAGAAGGTTAACTTCCGCGATCAACTGATATGTATATCAGGTAGGTATACCTACAGAAATAAACATCCAAGGAAGGATTGAATTTTAAGGTTCAAGAAGAAAATAGACTACTATGAAGATCCAAATTGTGTCCGTCTGATCACAGTTAGATATTCGTGAAAAAAAAAGTCTGCCAAGTGGGTGTGGCACATAGTTTTCCCGTATCCACAAACCGATTGTATCGATGATCCGAAGCATTGTAGCTTATCTCAAAACCATTCACTACTTACCTTGCACTGCCCTCATAGGGGACCATCTAAAGGCTAACTTGTATAACCCCTGAAGATGTCTACAAAATGGGGAGGAAAATGTAGAAATTATGGCTGTCACAAGGAAATTCACGTTTGCGCACGCATGTTGCGTTTTACGTTATAGGCCTTCTTGAACAATTTTGATTCCGAGTCTGTCTAGTGAATCGGTGTTATGGACAAAAAACGCTGCAAATCATTTCACAAAGTTGATTATTTTCCCTCTACTGCAGAGATCGCAGCTTTGCCGTTGTCACTATTTATTTATTTTTAGTTTTTTATCTACCAACCATAGGTAGGTACCTAATACCTACTAACTAGGGCATTTTTTGAAAATTTCAGCCCTTAATTTCCATTTGGTTGGTGGTTGGGGTTGAAATGTTCAAAAATACCCGAGTAGGTAGGTAGTAGGTAGGTACCTATGGTTGGCAGGTAAAAAAAAATAAATAAATAGTGACAATGTCAAAGCTGTGATCTTTGCAGTAGAGTGATCTATACAGGAAAATAATAAACCTTTGTGAAATAATTTGCAGCGTTTTTTACATACCAACCATCGGTACCTACTACCGACCACACCATACTGCCTTCACACCTTTACAATCAAGTTTATTGGAAAGAACTAAACGCTTCTCACAAGAGTGAACGAAAAATAGAAATTTTCATAATATGAACCAGCAACCAGCAATTTCCATATTATGGAAATTTGATTGCTGGTTGCTAAGGGAGCAAAACTGAATACAACTCGAAGAAACGAACAGCGATCTAGAGATAGGTATTGTTACTAAAGTATCGATACTGTGTCGTATTCGAGAATCGATACCCCATGTATCGTCTGGCATTAGTATCGATATTTCAAAATATCGAGTATCGATATTTTGGGGTCATAAAATAACAAAATTACCTAATATTCTCAAGGAAGATATTTTTATCTCTATTTATTCATTTCTTACTATCAAGAGTCCAAGCCCTATTTACACAGTTACATTTAGGCATTAGTATCGATATTTCACAAATATTAAGCAATTATATCGATATTTCTATTCACAATCATGTGGTCATGACAAAATAAGCGTGATCGTGATCAAAAAATGAAATAGGTAACTAAGTTGTTTACTGTTTAGTATTTATGAGTAACCAGGTATTTCATTAATCACGCTGCTCTAGTCCAGAAATGAGGAAGTAACTTTTTCTTAGCAATTAACGAAACAACAACAAAACAATTACAAGTTATGGTTTAAGTGATTTCACTTCATAGGTACTATATTACCCACTGTTTCTCAGCTTACATACAAGTAATACAAATTTCAAGCCTAGACAACGGTCTAGCAAACAAAGCAAGAAAGTTCTGAT
Organism: Apolygus lucorum; assembly: GCA_009739505.2. Classification (NCBI taxonomy): domain Eukaryota; kingdom Metazoa; phylum Arthropoda; class Insecta; order Hemiptera; family Miridae; genus Apolygus; species Apolygus lucorum. Next base: position 556,371 of record CM019182.2, read on the forward strand.
TGTGAAAATAGAAATTTTTGGAGCGATAAATGTTGAAAATTCCGAAATATTCAAATTTGAATGTCATAACTGGGAAACCTAGAAGTAGGCACCTACTCACCTGCGAATTCATTGTTTTTGACATTTTATGTCTTTATTTTGGCACATAAACAAAAAATCGTCACGAAAATTTGGTCACGAAAATTTAATATTAAATTAATTTAATTAAATATTATTTATTAAAAATTAAATTAAATTAAATATTAATGATATCCACTTACAACCAAGTCGTTGCTACGGAACTGTATCTTCGTCATTCGTGTTCGTAGAAAAATCGTTCACCATTCGTTGGAAAGCCCTAAATTTATGCATAAATTATATACTGCCAAAACCGCTGTAATTATGGAAGAAACTGAGATGTACCCCTGAGTTAAAAGAACTGTTAACAACATTAAATGTGCAAATTTTGCAGTAAGAGTTTGTTGCACGTCAATAAACTATTATCGAGAACAATATTATTATTATAGGTAGGTAGACGGGTGAAGGGTGACGGAAAAAGGGGGAGGGAAAATGTCCCAATGTGTTGCAGACTCGTATGCAAGCGTTTCATAATAGTGATGCGACATCGACATCGATGTTTTCAAAACATCGATGTTTTTCAATAAACATCGATGTTTTGATGGCGATGTTTTCACAACATCGATGTTTCTTACCGATGTTTCAATCGATGTCGTACTTCCCCTGATTTGTTGTTCCCATTGGTTTTCTCAATGGACAAGTGCTATAAAATAATGAACAATACTTTTGTTATTCACTGAGGTGTATTCCTAACTTATGGGGGGTGTAACTGCTTTAAATATTCATTTGGCGAATGTACTGGGGTAGAAATTGACCTAGTGGCTAGAAATTGATTCATCAGATGAAAAAAAAAGTCTATTCGAGTAGGTACCTACAAGCAAACGATCTCGAATATTTGTATAATTATGATCGGGCACATCGATGTTTTCTATCGATGTCGCATCACTATTTCATAAAATAATTTGGTCTCAAAATGAGATTAAATCAAGCTAGGGTCAGGTAGAAAAAGTGTTCCACCTACTCATGTGATGTCACAGGCAGAGTCCAGTCCTGGTCTCGTTTTTGTTCTAAGACGTTTCCTAGAAATCCCAAGATGGGATGAGGCTAGTTTTTAATGCGGAAGACCTCCCCCCCGTCCTCAAGAGCATGAAGGTACCTGCATGAGCGGATATTCTGGGAAACGTCGAAATAACTGGTGATTTTACAGCCCTCTCAATGTCTCAAAGATGCTCGAAGTACAATAAGCAGTGTTGTAGAAACCCTGGGATTCTGGGTAGGGACTCCCAGGAACCAGCACGTGTAGGTCTCACTCCAGCTCCAGGTACCAAGAACCTATCATTTCCTAGAATCGCCAAGAGGAGCAACCACTTGTGTGTGAATTTGAATACCTCTCGGCTCTCTGGACTGAATAACAAACAAAAGTCCATTCATACAGCATGAGATAATTTTTTTTTAACGTGATTTATTATTGCAACTGAATATTAAATACAATCCATCTAGCAAAATTACATTATTTTAACAGCACTAATTCCGGTGTTCTTTTTTTCGCTTGTGTCGCCGGAGTTCACTTTGTTGTCCGAAACACAGAGCATTTCCAGGTTCTCATGATTGTGGAGGCGATGTTCGTGCCTCCTTGAGTAACTTGGAATAATCTCGTGGACTGTTTCCATCCTCAAGTCTCGATGAATATCATCGTTCCTCATGTACCAACGTGCACGCACTTGTAAGCCGCTAGTTGTCGTGAGGCGACTGAAAAGTCGTATTAACGATTAACTAGAAAATTTGGTAGCAAGGCCTGGAGGGTCCAATCTCAAAACAACCTAACGACTACAGGTTTCGAACTCATGAACCCAAAAGTAGGAACTCAGGTGATACTCCAACAGAAACTACAGGTTTCAAAATTAGGGTGTTTAATAACACAACTTCAATTAGGAACAAAACAGGTAAGTATAAAATTAGACAAAATAAATTAAATCAGACTCAGATGGTAGGACCTTCGTAAGGTACGATAAGTATCAAAAAGGTAAGTATTAGATTTAAGTCCCTGTCAGGGACTTGTAAGTTTCCCTGTCAGGGCTTTCCTAATGCGGCTTACACACTATACTTCTCAGTATTTTATTTTGGGAGGTTTGGATTTTGTTAATGTTTGATTCTTTGGCTCATCCCCATAACTGAATTCCATAGGTCCAGATAGGGCGAAGGATCTGCTTATAAATAAGCAGTTTATTGTGGAGAGAGAGACGAGAATTCCTTCCCATCAAACCAATACATCTTTCTGAATTTGATTTTAATTTCCTCTTTTTTCTTTTCTATATGTTTTTTCCAGTTTAATTTGGAGTCGAGGGTCATACCCAAATATTTAAATTTTCATAGAAATCTAGTATGGTTTTTTTATAGTCAACACCGGAGATTAGAACGCTCCTAAACGGATTTCAGTGACTTTTTTTCCTCAAAAACTCCATTCTGAAAATTTTGTGGCCATTGCAATAGCTTCAGTTTCCTTGAAAATTCGCTAATAAGTGAGCTTATGTCATAGAATGAATTAGGCATCTTTTGATATAAAACATTTGAAATTTGGAGAAAATACGCACTGCAAATTTCATTGAACATTTTCTCCATAATAATATAATTTTATCCGAGTTAAGACCCAACAGCCTACATACCTTCTTCATATTTTTATTTTTTAACCATTATGTTGAATTATCTGTGAGAACTGTATCGATATTCGATATTTAGAAATATCGGATCCAAAATATAGATAGTGCAGTATTGATACTAAAATATTGAGTATCGGCACAGAAGTACCGATATTTTAAAATATCGGGTATCGATACCCATTCCTACAGCGATCGCGTTTTGGTTAGCTGAAATTTCAACGGAGATTGGACCTCTTTGGTGATTCACACTCGTGATTCTGTTTTATCGAAGGAAAACCCTTAAGTTCTCGTAGGGAGCGAACGGTTGGCCCTACAGAGCTCCGGGGGTCTCAAAAATGTTTAAAAATTCAATACTATTTAAAATTGGTGAAAAAACGATACCTTTATTTCGAGAGTTTTCGAGCTATCTTCGAGCTATCGAGCACTCTTGAAAATTTCAACCCTTAATTTTCACCCCTTAGAAGTGACCTACATCAACCAAAAGCTTCGCGGCACAACTAGACCCCAAATGGAGCCCATATACCGAATTTGAACCAAAACGGTCCAGTGTTGCTAAGAAAAGTGCCGCGTACGGCGCACAGTGGGGCCAAATGGCCAAAAATCGGAAAAAATCATTATCTTTTGAACGAATTAGTGTGTCGTCTTGGGAATGGTTTCATTCGATTCCGAATTCGAAAATACACAAGAAAAATATGTTTTCTGACGTTTAAAGTTATTATTTTAGTACTAAATCTTGAATTTTGAAAAAATAATGTTATTTAAAGTGGGAAAGGGTGTGAAAAAAATAGAAAAGCGGTGTTTCATGCGATGGATGTGTGTTATTTTGTTCTTTTCTTCGTTTCAGAGGCTTATAGGATACGATAATGATTATTGAATTGAGGTTTCTTTATGTTTGTATGTAAATATATATTTATATATTAAATTTTGACAAAATTTTATGTCATAAACATCTTTGAAAATTGGATAGAATGCGTTTGCTAAATCCGAATAAGAAATTTTCAACGATGACATTACCGGTATGTCAAGACAGTACGAACTGACCACATTACTGCTAATGACCTTCCGAAGAACCAGGTTTTGTACAAACAGAACCTTGTTGACTCTTACCGGAAATATTTACGAAAACATCGCTACTTACATCGTTTTGTTTTCCGATAACAAAGAAAACAAAAAATGTCTGCCAAGTGGGTGTGGCACATAGCTTCCCAGTATCCATAACCCGATTATGTAGATGATCCGATCATTGTAGCTACCAGCCCACATGGCGGTCCTTCTACATGCCGACGTTCACAATCCCTGGAAATGTCATCGAATTCGAGAGGAAAATGTAGAGGTTACAGCCCTTGGAAGGGTTTTACTCTGAAACAAAAATGAGTGGAGTGACGGCAGAGACGGCGGTCTCGCTCTATTTTTAATCTCACATTAATCCACTACGCCTGAATTCGGTGGAATACGGCGATGCAATTTTTAAAACTTCTTGATAATGATCAGAACTTTAAGAAAAAAATTACTCAAACAAAGGAAGGCGAAGCTTGGGTTTTCCACGCCTCTAAAGCAATAATTTGCTGTAAAACCCCAAATCTGGAGCTGATTTTCAAGCTAAAATGTTTTGAAAAATAATTAGTATTTTTTAGAGATACTACATGAGTACATTGCCAAAAATTATATAATTTTTACAATATTTAAAAACACATAGAACGTGGTAGGGATATTTCAAATTACACTCTGAAAGTGCCGAAATATCAGGTTTCGACCTCCATTTAGTAGTGAAAACAATTTTTAAACACCGAAGGTCTTTCACACCCAAATTCGACAGGTAATAGACTTTGAGAAAACCACATATAATATAGTGTGGTTCCAGAATATTATTTCTGAAAAGAAATATTATTTCTTTTTTAGTCACTTTGCAAAAATGGATTTTTTTACCCCACTGTGCGGAGTACGGCGGACGGACGGAGAATTTTGTTTATTCGATTTTCGGATTCCACGTACCTTGAAACCTAAAACATCAAATTTTGAGCGGGTTCAACATTTTAATTTTTTTGTTCGTTACCTATGGTTCAATATTGAAAATAATAATCCAATGTACGAAGTTATTGTCCAATTTCGATTAGATGTTCAGGGGTTGTGCGGATTGGCGCGAAGGTCCCCTATGAAATTCATCATTCCCGAATTAATATTAGTCTCTGCGAATGCGCAAACGTAAAATCCTAGTTACAGCCAAATTATTTCTACATTATTCATCCGATTCCGATGAAATTTTTCAGTGATCGTGCGGATTTTTATGTAGATGGTCCCCCATGAAAATTATAGCCTCTGATAGATAGTTTTATCAGCGCAAACGTAAAATCCTTCCGAGATCGGCAACTTCTACATTTTCCATCATATTTCGACGAAATTTCTCAGGATTGTTCAGATTAGCGTGCAGATGATCCCCTGAGAGGTTAGTGCAAGGTATTTAGAGATTGATGATTCGAGATTAACTAGGGTGGAGTGGGGCAATTGCGACCCAAAATGTCAATAGTTCAACTTTGATCCTCAGTAACTTTCCTTTAACGCTATTTTCACTTTTTTTTTAATGAGTAGCTTATTTTACGTAGATTACGATGCACTCTTCAAATTTTACCAAAGATTTACTTCTCATGGTCCAAACTGTGTTTTTTAAAATTCCGACCGACTTCCGCATTTGCCCCACTAATCGGGGCAAATGCGGAAACGGCCTGCGAATCCCATAAAAACATTTAGTTGCATTATTGGGGTAAATGCAAACAAAGCCCATTTCAATACGAACAGAACGCTATATTTAATTTTTTTCTCCTTCACTTTTTTATGACCAAAATGAACTTTCCTGCGCCAACTGGTTTGCACTTTATCTTTTAAATGACTCTTTCTTGAGTGAATAATTTTCCCTTGAGAAGGTTTCTGAGGCAAGGCGCTCAAATGGCGCCATTTTCAAAACCATTTCCGCATTTGCCCCATTTCCACATTTACCCCACTCCACCCTACTACGCATCGGATCATCTATACAATCGGGTTATGTATACGAAGAAGCTATGTGCCACAACCACTTGGCAGAAGTGTTTCAATCTGACAGAATTAAATAAGAAGGTAATAGAAAAATCGCACCAATTCAAATATTTTGATACTTGGCCGGGTCAATATTAGCTAATTAAGTGGAGACGATCGTTTGACTTTGTCTCTTTCATGAGAATATCGACGATTTCGATGAATAATGTAATAAAATGCCCTGGTCTTGGTATAGATTCCTGGTATTGTTCTGGTATCTCTTACATTTCAATAAGAAATAATTTTTAAACTCTGGGTTTGGGTAGTTACAGTTACCACGAACCTCATGATATGTAACTTTGCGGACTGAAATAGGAAAATTCGACTGCACATTCACTGCGGGTTTTCACCTTCCGCAGTCGTAACAGTTGAGTACGTTTACTACCTATTCATACAAAAAAAAAAAAAAAATCCTCAAGAGGGAGGTCTGTAGGAGGCAGTTGGGGATCGTACGATCCAGCAGTGATTTCTGACGGTTCAAAAGAGAGAGTTTTCCGCTGGAAGGGTCCCCCGACAAAGAGCGAGGGGACAAAAGAGTCTTGGGATCTATTTCAGGAACTATCTCGGCGGCGAGTCACGGATACGTCTACATCGTGAAGATGAGAGACCATATGACAGCGAGAACGACTTAATAAATCCATAGCACCTCAACCGAGTGCCATTTTGACTAGTGTTGAAGAATATTCAAAAGAATGTAAGAATATTTTAAGAGGAAGAGCAAAGGAGTAGGTAACAATATTTAAAAAAATATTTTTCTTTGCTGGATAATGGAGCCCTCAGCAGGCAAGGCAGGATAACTTGCCACCACTCTGAGATACCTGGCTCCACATTGGCCGTGGATGGTGTTCAGAACAAAACATCTCAAATTTAAATGACTGTTATTTAAGTGACTGCTCGAGGGCGGTATCTCTGGTTCTGATAATTTTCCGGGTAGGGGCCGATTGTGAACCCCGTTCCACTTAAGGGGGTGAGGCAATTGGCAACCATGAGCTAACTCTTCAGAACCAATTAGGAGCTTGATTCCATTTTGGTCAAACGTGAGAACAACGCGAAAAACCATAGCGACCTGAAAAACGTGCTATAAACCAATGACGATATTTTTAAAATATATTTCTAAAATATTGTAAGCCTTTGGGCGGGGGTATCGACTCGATCGGGACTGAAAGATTCTAAAATTGTCGTTACTGTTGAAATGGGAGTGTAACGGGTCCTAGGAACAACTGAAATGCAATATAGGTACTTAAGCTAGGAATTGAAGTATACTTAACTTGTAACGTGTTGTTGGTAGCTTGACTCGATACGGCTTGGGAGATGAGGCTGCGTTATACTTTGAAGATACTGTTCGTTACTCTTGAAATTTATGTATATGTTACCTGTTTTGTTACCAATGTGGTGTTTCGGTTGTTGAAAATAAAGAATGAAGTTAAGTTACTCGTTACTTGTGCAATTGATTTTAACTACCTAATTTCCGATACCCGATACTCATGAAACAGAATCAGAACCAGGGTAAATGCTGAAAGAAAGTGTAGAGTAATGCAAAGGTTATTTATTAAAGAATGACTCGAAACGAAGGGTTCCACGACCCGATTCTGCCTGAAGGGCGTACTACGAGAGGCAAATGTGATTTGACTTGATTTTGACTAGGCGTTACAGCTTTCTTAATATTATGTTACAGGTACGATACAGGTATGACTTTAGTTCTACTTTCAACGTTCCAGTTCATGATATTGTTACGGCTTATTGTTACTGAGTTACTTTCCACTTACTACCTAATATTGGCCAATAATTAGGAGTATCACTATGTTCACTCGCGTGACGGGGTACCGTAGCTAGTCCGAGCATGATGAGAGGCGAGGTGAAGATCTTGTAGAGGGGAGTAGCCGGGATCAGACTGGATTGCGTCGCGGTTCCTTTGGACGGTTCCAGGGGAGGCAGGACTGAGATCGGATTCACTGGAGGAGCACCACTCACTGGATATAGCCTATCAATGATGGACTGGGAGGCAGGAGGACGATACTGGTACGGATCGATACAGGGTCGATACAGGGTCGATACAGGGTCGATATAGTACGAGGGAGAAAGCTTCACGGATGAGGGGGTAGGTTTCATAGACTGTGCTGGCTAAGCGCGCTTCAGGGACTGAGCTGGTCAGGTCACTTCCTCTCTATTTTGCTCTTCCCCTCCTCAGTCCAGCCAACTTGACAACATCAAAAACAGTTGATCTAGTTGTTTTCTTGATCAGGGCTCTTCCTCCTGGCTTGACAGTTAGTGTTGGTTTTGTGCCCAAGGTGGTGGGAGGGCACGTTGAATGGCCACGCCCATTTGTGTGTGGCTGTTGGGCTTCTCCTCCTGCTGATTGTCAGGTCTTACTGGCCTCTATGGCCTGGGGTTTTCCTCCCGAGGGTTGTCAGGGCTTAACGGCCTCGGTGGCCTGATAAGGGGAACAGTGAGCTGCTGAGCGGCAGCTCACAATATAATAAATACTTATTTTTGGAAAATTAGGTAAATTAGTTCAAAGTTTAAAATAATTTAGAACGAGATTTTATCTATCAGATTCATGGAAATAGTACTTTTTGAAACAAAACGTGGCGTCTAGTACTTATTGGAATCAAACGAAGTGGATAAAGTACTTTTTGAAACAAAACGAATAAGAGACCGCCATTGTGCAGGATATAGTACCTTTTGAAATTAAACGGAATATTCACCCTTGTTTTTCAAGGGAATAGATGATTATCTTTTGCTCCAAAACGATCGAATTTTTGTGAAGAACTACCTCCCTAAAACCCCGAGAAAGTGTTATCTCAATTTCGCTAAAAACGGTCTTTAGTAGGTACCTTTTGGAATCAAACTCCTCAATTCTGATCTTCTTTCCGGAAGACAGCTGATTGTCCGGCAGTTGAACAAAAATTCCACCAGAAAGTGGTTTACTTTACTTCAATCATAACTGAAATATAAATTTAATAAATTAAATTTTTGTATATTATTTTCAATAATGAACCTTCTGAATAGAGCAAAAAAGATTAATCACTTTCCTTAATTACTATTGACCGATTTTGATATGTGGGTTCCGTTTGGGGTCTAGTTGTGCCCCAAAGGATTTGGCTGTAGTGGACGACCACTTAGTTGGGATCAAAAGTTTTCTGGGTTTTCTAAGAACAGTGCAGAGCTGGTCACCTAGATCACTTTTCAGATCACCTTTATTCATGAAGATGAAAATTATGACCGTCAAATTATGTCTGATGAGGGGTACATGACAAGTACAACGACCGTACAAGAAGGACAAACGACATCGATTTACCGTCCCATACACATGGCAATTTTTTATCATGATTCCGAGCTCAATACGAGAATTACCAAATAAGCACTTTGAGAAGACTATGAAAACTTTTTTTAAAAACGGACAGCCTGAGGGGATACTTTGACCTTAAAATTTGATTCCACTAACAATGATATACAGGGTGTCCCATAAGTTATCCATCAAACTTCGAGAGTAGTTTTTACAACTAATTTGAAACAAAAAATGTCTCCTAGCAATTTTCTTTCAACCCCTTAAAATCCGACTTTTTTGACTTTAAAGAATTTTTTTTCGTATTTTCGACCTTACTGGTGTAATTTACGGTCATAACTCCCTTAAATTACACTCAAAATTAAAAAAAAGTGGGTGTGGCACATAGCTTCCTCGTATCCATAACCCGATTATATAGATGATCCGATGCATAGTAGTTAATCTCAAAACACCAATCTTCAAGTACCTTTCACTACCCTCATAGGGGACCATCTACACGCTAATCTGGTCAGTCCTAGAAAATTTCATCAAATTCGGATGAAAAATGTAAATGTTATGGCCGTTACAAGGAAATTCACGTTTGCGCATGCGCAGTGGCTACTGTCATTCCGAAGGTGGTGATTTTCATAGAGGATCATCTAAATACTAATCTGTAACATTCCTGAAAATTTCATTGAAATCGGACGGGAAATGTAGAAGTTATGACTGTTACAAAATTTTAACGTTTGCGCATGCGCAGCGGCTACTATCAGTCCGAAGGTGATGATTTTCATAGGGGACCATCTAATCACTAATCTGTAACATTCCTGAAAATTTCATTGAAATCGGATGGAAAATGTGGAAGTTATGGCCGTTACAAGGAATTCACGTTTGCGCATGCGCAGTCACTTCTATCAGTCCGAGGATGATGAGTTTCATAGGGGACCGTCTACACACCAACCCGCACAATCCCTGAAAATTTCATAGAAATCGGACAATAACTTCGTATAGTTCTGCGCGTTACAAGGAATTCATGACAGACACACAGACAGACAGACAGACAGACAGACACACAGACACGGAAGCAAAATTGTCCAGAAAGGTCTAAAACGCTAAACGCGAGTGAAAATTTTGATTTTGGAGAACTTTTTTTTTTCGTCCTTGAAAAGTGAAAACAAAGCTTCCGCTACCTTGGTAGACTCGGAAGCAATAAGGATACCATTGAAAAGAGAGTAAAATTTCTCAATAGATGAGCTGTTGACCAGTTGATATAAATAAAACCCTAGAGTAGTCTGCAAAGAACTCGGTTTTGCCACTGTCACCACCTGCCTGCCACGTACCTACAGCGATCCCATTTTGGTCAGCTGAAATTTGAACGGAGATTAGACCTCTTTTGCGATTCACGCTCGTGTTTCTGATTTATCGTACGTCCAACCCTTAAATTCTCGTAGGGAGCGAACGGTTTGTCCGACAGTCTCAGAGCCGTTCTTCTTGGTGAACCGTTTTGCCCATCTCTAGACTAATGTAAAGTCTGTGAGCTTTGCTGCTGGATGATCTATAAAGAAATGAGTCAACCGCTGTGTAATAATTTCCATTACATTTGGGAAACGCACAGAGGTCTCTCAGGCTGCAGTGATAGGGTTATTCAAAGGACGAGTAATACATTTGAACGAAATACATCAATTTCGTGATCAACTTTATTGTCAACTATTCGGCCATTTTCCCCTTCCTGGTTCTCATCGATCGAAGTCCTCTTCCGGCAGCTGAATACACTCGAATTTGTGTTTCTTTAGCACGCCTTTTTCCTTATCTATCGTCAATGAGTAATCCACTGTACACTGCTTATTATCATCCGTCATGTATTTGAACTTGAACGTGACAACTTTGCCTTCTTTCTGCGGAACACGAATGCAATTTCACAGAAAATCATCATTGTAAATTGAACATTGATAAACATGAAACGTAGAGAAAAAAATAATGATGAACTAAAATAAGGTATAAATACAAATTGTAGTTTTCACTCACCGTCATGTCACTCTCTATAAACTTGTCAACCGGTGGAATGCCATCCCAGGTGGCCACCGTCTCTTTGAGTATGCGTAATTGCTTTGTCGTCAACTGCAATTACAACAAATCAGTTAGTTCAATAGGAAATCAGGTGAGAAAGTCAGTTTGAGCGAACTGGATCTGACTTGTATTTTGGCATTTTAAACAATAAACCTTTGGAATGAAGCAAAAAAAGTCTGCCAAGTGGGCGTGGCACATAGCTTCCTCGTATCCATAACCCGATTATATAGATGATCCGATGCATAGTACTTAATCACAAAACACCAATCTCTAAGTACCTTCCACCACCCTCGCTAATCTGCGAGAATCTACTCGCTAATCTGGACAATCCTAGAAAATTTCATCAAATTCGGATGAAAAATTAAGTGAGTAGATGTATGTGATTGGATCAAAAACATATTGTTTAGTAATGCATGCATTCCAGGGGACGTCCCATTTGATAAGCATTAGGTCAGTTTAACCAGTTGGTAAGCGATAAAACTGTTTCACTCGATGTAATTTACTTATTACTTTAGGAAAGAAATCGTGGTCTCTCCCTCCGCGCCCCCCCCCCCTCACCCTCATCCACCATAACATTTCTAGAGGCGTGGGAGCCTCGAATTTGAAGAGCATTTTAAAATCCATGATCTACGATACCCAACATGCGAATTCGAGTTCACTTCCCCCCGCCCCCCCTCCTCCACCAATGGTGCCAGTCTGGCACCAATGGTACCAGTCTGGCACCAAAGCGGAAATACGTCGTAACATTGAACTTTCAACTGTTAGTAGGCGGTCCGTCGAGGTTCACATCCGTATTCAAGGTGAAACACATAAAAAAAAAAAAAAAAAAAAACACGAAATATGCGGTTTATGGTGTCCTGGCACCACGGTGGCACCACTATTAGTTCCATGGTGGTACAGAGAATAATTCATGAAAATCCGGAGGTATAATGAGAATTTTTCCTCAATTTCAGAACTTGGATACAACTATCAAGCTATAAAGGAACCGAAATATTGAAAAATCGGATATTTGGTGAATATTATCCCCCCACTCATCCCCTCCCCTTGTGAATTTTGGTACTCTGGTGAAATCATGTACAACTCGGAAGTTATTTGAGTCAAACAAAAAAAGAAACACACAAATCGATTGGAAATTGAGGCCTGGGCAGAGTTTCCAAGATTATGCCCGCAAACGCACGTTTTTTAAGCATTAACCCCCCCTTTCCCCCCCTCAAAAAGCAAAATTCTTAATTCCAATGCCGTAGTGCACAACTAGATAGGTTTCCGCGTCGAATAAAAAAAGAACCACGAAAATCGGTTGGAAATTGAGGCCTGGGCAGAATACACAAGATAATGCCCAAAAACGCACGTTTTTTGAGCAATTACCCCCCTTTCCCCCCCTTAAAAGGCGAAATTCGAAATTCCGGCGACGTAGTGCACAACTAGATAGTTTTCCGCGTCGAACAAAAAAAGAACCAGGAAAATCGGTTGAGAACTAAGGGCTGTGCGGACGACACAAGATTTTGTCACACACACACACACACACACACACACACACACACACACACACACACACACACACACACACACACACATACGCGCCCGGCCCCCGTTTGTGGTCAAGGGCGCCTTATGGTCATTTTTGACATTTTGAGTTACATACACCATGATACTCCCTGATGTCTGAAACGGATAAATAACCAACCCTCACCCTTATACACTCCGACATTTATACACTCCGTTTCGGATTTCCACCGCACAACTGGTCATTAGGGGTATTTCCACCATCACTTCTGGTCATTGTGTATAAAACGCAACTGGTCCTTACACTCCGTGCTCTGAATCCCACAATCAAAGGTGGTCACTGATTTCCCGTTTCGGATTTTCACCGCACTTCTGGTCCTTTTGAGGTGCCAACTGGTCATCAGACCCCCGAATTTGCCTCAGAGAGTGACGTCACAAGGTAATACTTTCAGGCCTTTATTTTCAAAGGGGTGTAGCACATGGCGTCCTCAATAATATTGAGGTTGATATTATCAACTTAATTTTTCCGTATTTGTACTGCTCTTGGTTAAATAATATTGAAACCATCTGCCAATGAAGTGGAATGTATTCATAAATATGCTAAACAGTGGGCGTAGCACATAGCTTCCTACTCTTCCGGTTTTCGAGGATTTCTCGTGTTTTTTTCCACGTTAACATTTACGTATTATATGGGGAAGATTTTTCTGCATTTAGGGGTACTACATCTTTTACCCCCACCCCAAACATAAGTGTGTTAGGTATGTTAAATCCAAATCCTCCTCATAAAAAATCGTGTAGGTACTTTTTGGAAACAGGGTGATCAGGAGATTCACATTTTGGTAGAATTACATTTTTTACCACTACCCTAACATACAGTATGTTAGGTAGGTATGTTAGATCCAAATCCTCGACATAAAAAATCGTGTAGGTACTTTTTGGAAACAGGGTGATCAGGAGATTCACATTTTGGTTGAATTACATTTTTTACCCCCACCCTAACATACAGTATGTTAGGTATGCTAGTAACAAATTCTCCACATAAAAAATCGTGTAGGTACTTTTTGGAAACAGGGTGATCAGGAGATTCACATTTTGGTAGAATTACATTTTTTACCACTACCCTAACATACAGTATGTTAGGTAGGTATGTTAGATCCAAATCCTCGACATAAAAAATCGTGTAGGTACTTTTTGGAAACAGGGTGATCAGGAGATTCACATTTTGGTTGAATTACATTTTTTACCCCCACCCTAACATACAGTATGTTAGGTATGCTAGTACCAAATTCTCCACATAAAAAATCGTGTAGGTACTTTTTGTAAACAGGGTGATCAGGAGATTCACATTTTGGTAGAATTTTTTTACCACTATCCTAACATACAGTATGTTAGGTAGGTATGTTATATCCAAATCCTCCTCATAAAAAATCATGTAGGTACTTTTTGGAAACAGGGTGATCAGGAGATTCACATTTTGGTAGAATTACATTTTTTACCACTACCCTAACATACAGTATGTTAGGAAGGTATGTTAGATCCAAATCCTCGACATAAAAAATCGTGTAGGTACTTTTTGGAAACAGGGTGATCAGGAGATTCACATTTTTGTTGAATTACATTTTTTACCCCCACCCTAACATACAGTATGTTAGGTATGCTAGTACCAAATCCTCGACATAAAAAATCGTGTAGGTACTTTTTGGAAACAGGGTGATCAGGAGATTCACATTTTGGTAGAATTACATTTTTTACCACTACCCTAACATACAGTATGTTAGGTAGGTATGTTAGATCCAAATCCTCCTCATAAAAAATCGTGTAGGTACTTTTTGGAAACAGGGTGATCAGGAGATTCACATTTTGGTAGAATTACATTTTTTACCCCCACCCTAACATACAGTATGTTAGGTATGCTAGTACCAAATCCTCCACATAAAAAATCGTGTAGGTACTTTTTGGAAACAGGGTGATCAGGAGATTCACATTTTGGTAACATTACATTTTTTACCCCCACCCTAACATACAGTATGTTAGGTATGCTAGTACCAAATCCTCGACATAAATAATCGTGTAGGTACTTTTTGGAAACAGGGTGATCAGAAGATTCACATTTTGGTAGAATGACTTTTTTTACCCCCACCCTAACATACAGTATGTTAGGTAGGTATGTTAGATCCAAATCCTCGACATAAAAAATCGTGTAGGTACTTTTTGGAAACAGGGTGATCAGGAGATTCACATTTTGGTTGAATTACATTTTTTACCCCCACCCTAACATACAGTATGTTAGGTATGCTAGTACCTAATCCTCCACATAAAAAATCGTGTAGGTACTTTTTGGAAACAGGGTGATCAGGAGATTCACATTTTGGTAGAATTACATTTTTTACCCCCACCCTAACATATAGTATGTTAGGTATGCTAGAACCAAATCCTCGACATAAAAAATCGTGTAGGTACTTTTTGGAAACAGGGTGATCAGGAGATTCACATTTTGGTAGAATTACATTTTTTACCCCCACCCTAACATATAGTATGTTAGGTATGCTAGAACCAAATCCTCCACATAAAATTCAAATTCACCATCTGCCAATAAAGTGGAATGTATACTACCTATTCTACTTTTCTTTTTTTTTATTGAAAAACTTATCAATAAATACCCCCTGGTATTGCTTCTGAGTCTACCAAGGTAGCGGAAGCTTTGTTTCCACTTTTCAAGGACGAAAAAAAAAAGTTCTCCGAAATCAAAATTTTCACTCGCGTTTTGCGTTTTAGACCTTTCTGAACAATTTTGGTTCCGTGTCTGTCTGTCTGTGTGTCTGTCTGTCTGTCTGTCATGAATTCCTTGTCACGCGCATAACTATACGAAGTTATTGTCCGATTTCGATGAAATTCTCAGGGATTGTGCGGGTTGGTGTGTAGCCCCTATAAAAATCATCATCCTCGGACTGATAGAAGCGACTGCGCATGCGCAAACGTGAATTCCTTGTAACAGCCATAACTTCCACATTTTCCATCCGATTTCAATGAAATTTTCAGGGATGTTACAGATTAGTGATTAGATGGTTCCCTATGAAAATCATCACCTTCGGACTGATAGTAGTCACTGCGCATGCGGAACGTGAATTGCTTGTAACTGCCATAATTTCCACAATTTCTACCCGATTTCGATGACATTTTTAGGGATTACGCGGATTAGGTTGTAGATGGTCCCCAATGAAAATCAAGGCCTTAAAATTTACAGTAGCCTCTGCGCATGCGCAATCGTGAAATCCTTGTAACAGCCGTAGCAGTTGCGTCTGAGGTGAGGATCTCAAAGCCATTCAACAAACTTCTCTGTAGATCAGTAAGTAAAATACTGGATTCATATTAAGGAGTTCCAGGTTCGATTCCCAGTATTGCAATGAAATTTTTTGATTCCAATCACTACCGCACTTACATTTTTCGTCCGAATTTGATGAAATTTTCTAGGATTGTCCAGATTAGCGTGTAGATGGTACCCTATGAGGGTAGTGAAAGGTACTTACAGATTGGTGTTTTCAGATTACCTAACTACTATGCATCGGATCACCTATATAATCGGGTTATGGATACGAGGAAGCTATGTGCCACACCCACTTGGCAGACTTTTTTGGTTGCGAACAACCCGTCCAATGAGCGCGCAAACATTCGCAACCCCTGGATTGTGCCAAAATTGAGATGAAGGTAGACCCCAAGTGTGACACATGCATTTTTATCAATGTTCAACGCTGAATCACATGGTAGTTTCCATTTTTGGATTTAACTGGAATTTTTTGAAACGGTGGAGGTGTTTAGGTGGTTTGTAATAGAAAATCGCTCTTCTTCCATCCTTATGAGTTACGACGCAATTTTAATTAGTTCGGGTGGCTAGAGTGGAATAGAGTTAGCCACCCGAACTAATTTAAAAGAAGGAAAAAAAGGAAAAAGAAAAACAGCATTTTTCTATTAAAAACTACCGAATTTCCACCACCGTTTCGAAAAATTCCAGTTAAATGCAAAAATGGATATCAAATGATTCAGCGTCGAAAAATAATGAAAAAACATGTGTCACACTTGGGGTCTACCTTAATCTCAATTGTTTTACCTTAATCTCTGGACGGGTTGTGTGCAACCAAAAAAAAAAAACGGTTGAGGGGTCAAAAATTCATGAAATTTTGCGTAGAATGCGTGAAAGTGTGATAGTTGAATTTCTCAAAAAATTCTCAAAAAAATTAGTTAAAAATTATTAAAATTTTAATTTAAGGGGAGTTACCGCTTGAAGTTTTTTCTACCCCTCAAGACAACGGAGATAGAAAGGGTGGTCCGTTACTTATGAAACACCCTGCATAGTTTTGGTTCCTTAGCAACCAGTAATCAAATTTCCCATGTGAAGCTCCCTGTTTTTCGAATCGAGTGTGAAGCTCTTAATTTGTAAATAAACTTGATTGTGAAGGTAGGTAGGTAGTAAGTACCTACGGTTGATAGGTTAAACTATTTTTTCTAAAAACAGTGACAAGGGCGCAAAGGTGTGATCTCTGCAGACGAGAGATGTCCTTTACAGGAAAATTATGTAGCTCTCTCATTTCTCGAGTAATTTCAAATGTCCAGAGACCATTGGAAGTATCGTAAAATTTTCTATCTCCTTAATGCTCAAAAAATACAAATTTTCCAGTTGAATGTAATGGGGAATGAAGCAAACTAAAAATTGAACTTTGTAACTTTTCGTAAACTTACCGTTTTTCAATGCCCATAATGTCCTAATAATTAGAGATAATGAACTATTGCCGATAAGCCTGAAAACTGAGCCAGAATTTCAGCATAATCGAAAAATCAAAAAACCATATACCTAATAACATAATCGAAAATCAAATAATCAAAAAGCGCATAATCGCATAATCAAAAAACGTTTTACGATGGAACTTTTTGCTTCCGAGTCTACCAAGGTAGCGGAAGCTTTGTTTTCACTTTTCAAGGACGAAAAAAAAAAGTTCTCCAAAATCAAAATTTTCACTCGCGTTTTGCGTTTTAGACCTTTCTGAACAATTTTGGTTCCGTGTCTGTCTGTCTGTGTGTCTGTCTGTCTGTGTGTCTGTGTGTCTGTCATGAATTCCTTGTAACGCGCATAACTATACGAAGTTATTGTCCGATTTCGATGAAATTTTCAGGGATTATGCGGGTTGGTGTGTAGACGGTCCCCTATGAAAATCATCATCCTCGGACTGATAGAAGCCACTGCGCATGCGCAAACGTGAATTCCTTGTAACGGCCATAACTTCTACATTTTCCATTCGATTTCGATGAAATTCTCAGGGATTGTGCGGGTTGGTGTGTAGACGGTCCCCTATGAAAATCATCATCCTCGGACTGATAGAAGCGATTGCGCATGCGCAAACGTGAATTTCCTTGTAACGGCCGTAACTTCCACATTTTCCATCCGATTTCAATGAAATTTTCAGGGATGTTACAGATTAGAGTTAAGATGGTCCCCTATGAAAATCATCATCCCCGGATTGATAGTAGCCGATGCGCATGCGCGAACGTGAATTGCTTCTAACAGCCATAAATTCTACAATTTCTGCCCGATTTCGATGACATTTTCAGGGATTACGCGGATTAGGTTGTAGATAGTCCCAATGAAAATCAAGGCCTTAAAATTTACAGTAGCCTCTGCGCACGCGCAAACGTAAAATCCTTGTAACAGCCGTAACAGTCGCGTGTGACGTGAGGATCTCAAACCCCATTCAACCATTCCCTTTATGGATCAGTGAGCAATGCTCTGGATTCCCACCCTGGAGACCCAGGTTCGAATCCCAGTCAAGCCAAGAAATTTTTTGATCCAATCACACCGTGCTTACATTTTTCGTCCGAATTTGATGAAATTTTCTAGGATTGTCCAGATTAGCGTATAGATGGTCCCCTATGGGGGTAGTGAAAGGTACTTAGAGATTGGTGTTTTCAGATTAACTACTATGCATCGGATCATCTATATAATCGGGTTATGGATACGAGGAAGCTATGTGCCACACCCACTTGGCAGACGTTTTTTTGTTTGAACACGGAAAAACGATAATTTTTTCAACAAATTCGACGTTTTGACGGAAGGATTCGGGGTTGGATAGTGGCGGCAGATGGGATACCCCCGAATCCTCCCGTCAAAATGTCGATTCCATTGAGAAGAAAAACGCTGCACAAGTTACACAAAGTTTATTATTTTTCTGAGTAGATCAATCGTCTACTAAACACACAGCTTTGTCATTGTCACTACCTACGAACCATATTTTCCCTTCACAATCAAGTTTATTTCGAAGAAATAAACGCTTCACACTCAAGGAGAAGAAATAGGGAGCACTCTTGGGAATTTCAACCCTTAATTTTCACCCCTTAGAAATGACTGACATCAACCAGAAGCTTCGGGGCACAAATCGAGCCCATATAATAAATTTCATCAAAATTAGTCCATGGTAACTAAGGAAAGTGCCGCGTACAAAGTAAAGTAAAGTTGCTAAGTTCACTTGTTAGGTTGCTTTATTATAATAACCCATAATAACGTTCAACTGAAAAAAATTGTATTTGGTATTAGGGAAACAGGAAAATTCACGATCTTTCCAACGGTCTCTTCACATTTGAGATTACTCGGGAAATGAGGGAGCAATGGCCGTTTTAATGAAGTATGGTCGATAACATGAAAAAGTGTTAAAGCGTGGGCAAGTTTTCGTTACGTTTTCTCGATTATGTGCCGATGTTAAGACATGAAATGACAATTATGAGGCACTTTATGTTGCAAATTAGTTGTAAAACCGACCCCTTGAAGGAATGAGATCTGCTTTGTAGACACCCTGTGTAATCGGGGATATTGTTTCTTGGTCATTTATTATTTTTAGTTATGAACCTTAGTGGATATGAACCTTAGTAGATGAGAACGGATTTTTACGTTGCAATTTTTTCCAAGTTGCTGTTACCTGGTTCCGACTAAGATCAATTACACACTTCTATTGAACTGCCCTTCTGGAAACGGAGGATTATACAGGATGTTACATTTCATAACGGTCACAGGGCAAGAGCCAATTTTACAACTCATTTCTATTTAAAAAAAAAAAAGCCTCATAGTAATTTTTGTAGAAGCTTCGGTTTTGAGTTATTTCACTTTTAAGATTTTTTCGTGTTTTCCACCATATGTCAGTAAAACGGCTTAAGCTCCCCGAATTTTCACGATACTTTCTGTCTGATTAGACCGTTGGAAAGAGCGTATATTTCCCTATCTTCTTGATGGAGAAAAATATTTTTTTAAATCGGGAAAACGGATAAATAAAAAATGGACCTAAACGAAAAACTGGTAAAATCTTGGAAATTTCAATATGTTTGAAAACCTCAATGGTTCTTGTAATGACCCACATATCATCAATAATTAGTTCTTAAATAAAGAAGCTACCGGGAGGATCCCTGAATGAGTCATCACCCACTGGGGGAGACGAGGTACGGGGGATACGCCAACATGACGTCACCTTTCCACCTCTCTCTCTCCCGAGCTAACGACATGTGTATAATATACATTATAAATATATTATATTATATTATAAGATCACTCAGGGATGCTCCCTTATGCCAATCTAGTCCAGTCTATCGTCTTCATCATTTCGCTCTCAAACCTTCTCTTCGAATAAGGATCTCCTCGAAGTACTAGGCTCAATAGGTAAATATCCCGTCATCCTCCTAGGTTTCTCTGAAACGCCGGGGCTGACGGGCTAGCCGCCTTCCTCAGTGCTTAGCACCACGGTGTGGTTATGAACCGCCGATGCGACAGTACTGCATGTTAGGATAGGGATCTCTCTCTCTTCGTTGAGTAGGGGTTAAAGAAAAGTCAAAAGCCGCAGCGAGAAGGTCAGCTCTTCACTCACCGACACGCAAACATAACAGTTCTGTAATCCGACTTGTAAATTTTCACCTTTAGGCCTAAAAGATGTCCCAAAATCTCAGCTTTCCAAAGGTTTAGTTACCTTTATTTTCAACGAAATGAACATTTCAACGTGAATTGTTTTTCAACGAAATCAGCTTTCCGACTGAGACAATCGAGCACACATTTCGTGTAATTAATCGCACAGTTCCCTGTGATTAGGAATATAATGTTATTCATACAGTGTTTATTTGTTCAATCACACTCTTATGTGTGAATACAAATTTAATCTTATTTTTAATCATGTTTTTAAACATATTTTTGTCATTATTTTATTCATATCCATCAGTAATAATTACTGTATTAAAATTATTTTAACATCATAATTCATGAGTAGATAGGAGTTTGCCCAATTCTGCCACTCCGTCCCAACGTTCAATCCCTCTGATCGTCTCAGTCGGAAAGCTGATTTCGTTGAAGAAATTCACGTTTTTCTTCTTTCAAACACACATTTTGGTTTATTATTTTCAATAATGAACCTTTGGAATCGACCGAGAAACATTTTTTTTTCAACACCCCCTCAAAATTTGATGGTTTACGTTTCAAGGTACGTATAATCCAAAAATCGAATAAAAATTTGGCCGTCCGTCCGCCGTACGCCGTGCGCCGTACGCGGCACTTTTGCCGCACTTTTTGGTTGGTGGCTTTGCAGACGAGTGATCAATATAGAAAAATAATAAACCATTGTGTAATAACTTGCAGCGTTTTTTAAAATAATTTCCCCATTGAAATAAAAGTAACTAAACCGTTGGAAAGCTGAGACTTTGGCGCATCTTTTAGACTTACAGGCAAAAATTCACAAGCCGAATTACAGAACTCCAGCTTTCCAAGATTTCACCAGTTTTTGTTTAGGTCCATTCTTTATCCGTGTCCCGATTTAAGAAAAAGTTTTACTCCATCATGGAGTTGGAAAAATTTACGCACTTTCCAACGGTATTATCAGATAAAAAATTAACATGAAAATTCGGGGAGTTAAAGCCATTTTAGCCGACAGAAGGTGGGGAACATGAAAAAAATCTTAAAAGTGAAATAACTCAAAAATGAAGCTTCTACAAAAAATTCCTACTGAGAATTTTTTGCTGAAAATCAGTTGTAACATCGAATCCTGCCCTGTGACCATTACAAAATGTAACACCCTGTATAACTCAAATACTCGATCAAAAATACATACACATGGTCAGAAAAAATGAAATAGAGGGCAAGAAAATGTTTGTTAACATTCTCATAATAAAAACCCACATCATAACTAGTTTAAATACGAACTCTGGGTAACCCTTCAGCACCACAAACTTAATACGGGTACCTACCTATTTGTGACCACTTGAATATGAATTCCGGACAGTTCATTTCAAGTAAGTTTTGATTCCGTTCTTTCAAAACAGACAGGTATACAACTACTCGACTTCTTCAAAGCCTCTAGAAGATACCGCCGAAATTTCCCGGATTAGTTGCCAATGGTTTACTTCATTTCAATGTCATTCAAAGTAGAACGGAATCATAGTGTATGTAGTCTCACCTACCTGACGTGATACCTACAGAATAATAGCACCCTACATTACCAGTTCCTATTATGAGAGAACCCAATGCACCTATTGTATAAATTTTTGAACTCAACCTTCCTGTCAGAGGCGAGGATAGAGTGTATACCTTTGATTTTATTTTAGTACGTATGTTTACGGGGTGTGCCACGTTGAAAACAGTAGGGAAGAATTTTACAACTAATTCAAGTATGAAAATGCCTCTAAGCAATATTATCTAATCTTAGTGAGTCTATTTTTTTTTTTAATTTCAAGATGATTCCCGTGCTTTCGAGCTTATGTCGCTAAAATTACCTTAAATTCCTTAATTTACCATGAAAAATATAACAATAAGGGGCAACAGGCGATTCCTCCCCGTAAAACTGAAAGTTGGACATAACGGACTGTGGGATAAATAATGAGTACCTACCTTACTGCCCACAGTCTCGGCAGTTGTTTGTAATATTATAAATCCAAATTACTGGTCCAATAAATATGGAAAGGAATATGTGGATTTATAGGATGCTATGTGCTACACCCTCCTGGTAGTATAATAATATGATGCGGACCACCATCTTGGCAGATGTTATTCCAAATTTGATTTTATTCCGAATTGCGGTAATACAGATATGGAAAATATTATATGGGTCCTTAGGAAGCTATGTGCCACACCCACTTCGTACAACATGATATAAATAGTGAATACCTACCTTACTGTCCACCCTCTTGTCAGTTCCATCTAACGCTATTCCAATTTTCCGGACGGTGGAGAATGAAAAAAATCGTGTCAATTTAACGGTGAGCTTCTTGCCGCATCCTTAAGCTTCTTAACCCGCGAGAGGTGATTCCTGAGCGGAGCGCTTAGATCATTCACATTTTCTGAAATATTTTCGAAAACGGGACTCCTATTGCCAAAACCTCTTTAGTATTTTCCTGAGAATGTGCCCCTAATGATTCTAACTGTACTCCCGGCTTAATCCGATTTAATGGGGTGGCTGGGGAGGGGTCCCTGAGCGCGACGCTCAGGTATCACCTCAAGAGGTCTATTTACTCACGTATAAATAGAGCAAGTCAGTAACAACCCAAATCATTATTTTTCAAGTTTCTTTGCAGTTTACATAGTTTCTAGTCGAGACATATTTTCTACAAGGGTTCCAGTCTTCCAGTGCATTTTTGCTACATTTTATAGGCACTTGATGCTATAAAAAAATATATTTTTTCACCAACGCTATGTGCTATTTATGTCTGCAAAATAACTGAAATTTGTTTATTGCCTGAATGCTAAGTCATCATACCGTATTATAATCTTGTCATTATAATATAATAATGATATAATATATAATAGCTCTCATATTATGAGTAATGAGAGCTACCAATTTTTCTGAGCTGTATGATAAATTTATGTATATACTGCATACGCGCATTGCTTTTTGATATAACCCCCCCCCCCACCAACATTTTGTTAGTAAACTATCTGAGAGTGAACATACGGGATTTCAGGTCGGTAGGACGAATAATAGCAGAGTTATAATGGAAAATGTACAAAAAAACAGGGCCTGGGACATAAAACAATTTTTATAAATCTTATTAAACATTTTTTAATATACCCCCACTCATATATTTTGTCATTCAACAATCCGAGAGTATACATACGAAGTCGTAGGTCGATAGGACAAATAATAACGGAGTTATTGCAAAAATTGTACGAGAAAACGTGACTTGAGCATGGCACTCAGGTATCACCTCCAACCCTCGTGTAAGGGTGATCACCTCTCGCGGGTTAAGGAGATAGAAAACCCCCTAAGCCCTCCAAAAACAGGCCAGAATGAGAGAATTGATTAGTTCGAAAAATTAACGTCGAGCAGCACACAACGAGCTTTGGAAAAATAGAGGGGGAAGTGACTGACTGACCAGTTGTAACGCGCCAGTACGCGTATGACACACAAACTGAATGCAGTATTTCACTATCACAACTGGTCATTTGGTTTGGTTTGGTTTTCTAATTAAATTAAATAGTTTGCGGTAATTATGTTGGTTTTTCCTTTTTGAAACATGTTCTCTAATGATCGTAGAAGGAGATAAAATTATTTTTAAAAAAATTCTGGGTCGTTTTCGATTTTTTGGGGGCCGCTAAAGTTGACCTACACAACTGGTCATTGGAAAAAGGACCACAATGCACCTCAATGACCAGGTATGCGGTGGCTATACGCAGCAAATGACCAGGAAGCGCCATGTACGATACCACACACACACACACACACACACACACACACACACACACACACACACACACACACACATACACACACACACACACACACACACACAGACATACACCTATGGTTTTTTTCGCGGATTTGGATTCAGAATGGTCTAAAACGGATTACTGTGTGGTTTTTTTTTTTTCTGTTGAGTGTTGTCCTCCTTCACCCCAGATCGATCGCATAAGGACGCCCAAGTCTTACTGTGGGACGTCCTAAAAATACCTACTTAGCCTCGGCTGAGATTCGAACACATCATCTGCGGTGGATTTGGAAAAACTTCAGCAATCATTATAAAGTGTTCCAATTTCAGTGGATGTTTTTACATTTCCAAAAAGTTTAGACATTTTAATTTTGGTTTATTATTTTTAATAATAAGCCTTTGGAATCGAGCAAGAAAAAAAAATTTAACCCCCCCACAAAATTTGATGTTTTACGTTTCAAGAAACGTAGAATACGAAAATCGAATAAATTAACCTTTGAGCAAAGATTTGCAGGGGTTTTTTTTTTACCTACCAACCATTGGTAGGTACTACCAACCACACCATACTGCCTTCACACCTTTACAATCAAGTTTATTAGAAAGAACTAAACGCTTCACACTCGATTCGAAAAATAGGGAGCTTCATATGGAAATTTGATTACTGGTAGCTCAGAACGCAAAACTGAATACAACTCGAAGAAACTAACAGCGATCGAGTTTTGGTAAGCTAAAAATTCAACGGAAATTAGGCCTCTTTTGTGATTCACACTCGTGATTCTGTTTTATCGAAGGAAAACCCTTGAGTACTCGTAGGGAGCGAACGGTTTGTCCTGCAGAGCTCCGGGAGGTCTCAACAATTTTTAAAAATTCAATACTATTTAAAATTGGTGAAAGAACGATAGCTTTATTTCGAGAGATTTCGAGCTAGAGCACTCTTGAAATTTTCAACCCTTAATTTTGACCCCTTAGAAGTGAATGACATCAACCAAAAGCTTCGCGGCACAACTAGACCCCAAATGGAGCCCATATACCAAATTCGGACCAAATCGGTCCAAAGTTGCTAAGAAAAGTGCCGCGTACGGCGTACGGACGCATAAGTTTTTTATTGGATTTTCGGATTCTACGTACCTTGAAACGTAAAACATCAAATTTTGTGGGGGGGGGGGGTTTAATTTTTTTTGCTCGATCCCAATGGCTTATTATTGAAAATAATAAACCAAAACGGGATTCATCCATCAGATGAAAAGATTGTGGCAATCAAGAATATGCCGACCCCAAGAAACAAGTTCGATCATTTTTAGGCCATGTCAACTATCAAGAAAAATTCATTCCACATTTATTTGGAATATGTGTACCACTGCTTAAGATATCCGAAAAAAATGCTCGATGGATTAGGACAGAAATCGAAGAGAAGATTTTCCAGAAAGTTAAAACAATGCTATCATCTGAAGATATCGATAGATCGGGCCATTATTTGGATGTTGCTTCAAAGATACATTGCCTAGATACTGATGCTCATGTTGCATCAAACTCGATCTTTAGATAAATTCTAAAAATTAGGTTAAAAAATTATGGTGAAGATGATGGTTGCTAACTCCCTGCCAGGGCACAGCACTTGAAGAAAGAAAAGGTCAAATAAGGAAAAAAAAACATAGGTGCTATATAAGATTTTCTATTTAAAAAACGCTTGCATACGAGTCTGCAACGCATTGGGACATTTTCATGTATTTACCTATTGCTTTTTACCTCACTATAGGATTTTATAACCCACCCTCCGTTGTTGTCAGAATGTGAAACAAATCATTAACATAATAATATCTAAGTCGAATACTATTGTAGGTGGCACTGTCTTCTTACTACGAAAGAGTGTAGATACGAGTATATTATGTTACAAATAGACACAATTTCGTGATGTTTTTTGTTGCTATGTGCCAGGGTAACTGCAGAGGTACATGCCAATCTCAATACCAACAGTTAATAGGAGAGGTAGGTACCATGTAAAGAGGTAGGGTACTACGAAAGAGTGTAGATATATTATGTTACAAATTGACACAATTATTAAGATTAAGAGGTAGGTACCTAATTTCCATAAAATAGCCGAATTCCGGATTAATTATCTTCTACACTCACGATCATTAGTTGTAACAAAATATGAGAACAGTTATGCCCATAGCTCCGCTATTCTTATAGTCAATTTGTTATGGAGAACATGAAAATGTTCGTTAAATCGAGAGCTTTTCAACGAGTGGTGAACGATTTTTGTGGGTTAATAAAAGTGTAGAAAAGGAACAACCTAACAACGGGGTGTTGTAGCGGAAATCATTATAAAGGCACTGTAACACAATTTCGTTACGCAATTTCGTGACAGTTTTTTTGTGCTATGTGCCAGGCAAAGACATGAAATGTCAAAAATTTCCGT